>PVIR01001458.1:55140-123361 GCA_004026965.1 Petromus typicus | reverse complement strand
ATTTTAAGTATTTCATGTGTATTACTACAAAGGTAATTGATTTCAACATATCTCTAAATTAAAAGAACTTTATATACACAGAGAGCTGTACGTATGCCTGCAAGAACTTCATCATTTTAACATCACTAACAGTGAAAACCAGCAGAGCACAGCCCTCCAGCGCAGTCCAGCCGGTGTTCTGCTTGTTGGGAGGACAAGACACAGAGCAGAGCACCTAGTTTCCTGACCTCACTCGGTCTATTTCCTAACTCTGAAACTTACATCATCTGTTCAATAAAAGAGTCACCACCAAAAGGTAATTTGGGACAGTTTGACTAGCCACAAAACACTCACAGTAACCTTTTTTTATAATTTTAAGACATATGATCTGATCTGAAAAAAAGAGACTGGAAAGAATATTATATGAAACAAAATTTTCTAAATGATGATCCTTATCATTTAATAGATCATCAAACTTCAGACACTTACAGCTAGATGGTGCCTGCAAATACAATAAATTGATCTTACAAAAAAAACACAAAACACTGTCAGACTTTCAAAATCATGCAACTAAAGGAAATGTTTTCTCAAAAATATAATTTGTCCTCCATCTTCTTTAAGCTTTGTAAAAAAAAAAAACTTGAAAGGAATAGATTGTATGTAACAAAAAAGTTTTAAGTCATGATAGAAAGGAATTCTGAAGTTTTAACCAATGTCATAAAAAAACCATTTTTCGTGGCAGAGTATCTCTAGTGCAGATTTTTAACTTATTTTACATGTTATAGAGATAAGGATTTAAAGTTTATAGAGCATTCACACCTATGTTGTTTTGGTTCTGAAAATACTCCTTTAAAAATGAGAATATGATTGTGAGTTTGAGGAAGACTGGGCCTGGGTGGGCTATGGGCTTCGCTCGGAGCCCCAGGGAAGATGGTCAGCAGTTTAACCCCAAATGTGATCTCAGACTTGAGCCCGGAATGAGCACGCTTCACTTTCTGCCTGGCAGCTCTCAGACCACCAGGGTCTTTGCGTTCGTTCGACCCTCCTCTCTGCATTCTGGAAGGTCATTTTCTCTTGAGTATGAGAGCTGAACCACGGGTGACAGAAGTTGGATCATGCGAAGAAGTTTGGAAAAGCTGCTGGCTGATAACCCATTTCCCTGTGGGGCAACTTTCTCCACAGTGCAGCTGGGTGGCCAAGGACAGCCAGCAGAAGTTAGATTCACCTCAGAGCTGGTGCTTTCCTGAAAATAATGGCAAAAAAAAAAAGACTGAGATGGACTTGAAGAGCTGAGAAGAATGTAATTGAATTGATGGGTCATGGAATTGAACCTAAGCCAAATAAAGAGGGATTTAAAGAGGATTTAAAGAGGGCCAATAGCTTTCCCATGTCCACACGGTGTTTCTACTTCACCTTGCAAATCCACAGTGTCCATGTTTTGGTGAGATCCAGTTTAGCCACAGTAAGAAATGGCTGTAGGAGCTTTTGTTTATTATGGGGCTTTAAACACATTAAATGTCATTTTTAATGGCTCTTCTTAATTACTAATTCTCGATGAAATTGCCACCTCATGGGTTACTCAGTTATGAGTTCGTCAGCCAGTGTACTTTTTGAGCAATATAACTCCAAAGTGAAATTCAACATTTATTATGTGGCAAAATGATTTTTCAGTATTGTAAAAGTTTAAAATAAAAGGGAAGGCTTTCAATAACACAAATACAATGAAATATTAACAAAATATCAGAGGTTGATGAGGTTTTTGAGTTTTTCAGAAGATAAACTGCTCCACAAATTACAGGGAGATTGAGTAGGTGACTAATTAAAGCAATTAAAGCCAAAGGAGATGTCACTTTGGCTTGTAGTGAATGGCATCAAGGAAAAGCTATTTTAGGACTGTCTGCTAAGAAGACACAGCAGGACACTCTCAGTGCAGGGTTCAGCTACGATAGAAGATGTCAAGTGGATTTCATTTTCAAAGCAAATCTTTTGTAGAAAATGAGTTCTGAAAGCCAGCTGAAGATAAAGAAAAAGAGATGTAGGCTCCCCTTAACTTGAAAGTTGTATGTGAATGATGTGAGTTGTTATCTTTACAACATCATACAAGTATTTAATATGCAGATTTTTAAAAATACATGTTTTCTATGTGTTCCATTACAAACAATAAAGTAACCAGGTAGGTAAAAAGTAACTGTATAAATATATCCCTACACAAAAAATTGTACACAGATGTTCACACTAGCTTTATTTGAGATAGCCCAAAATGGGAAGCATTAGAAATACTTAAAATGAATCAACAGACACAGTGTGCTGTGTGTATAGTGAAGTTCCACTGGACGATACAAGGTGGGGAATACTGATAACTACTGCATTGTCAGAGGACCCTGGCCACGTAAGGTGTAACTTCATTCAGAGAAAATGACCAGCACAGGCAAGTCTATAGAAACAGTGACTGCTCAGGGCAGTCAGGTGGTGTAGGAGGGAGAAATAGGATGTATCGCTCTGGGTATGTATTTTCTTGTAGGGACGATGAACATATTCTTGGATTTAATAATGATAGTTGTTATACTCTGCTTTAAATAAATTAAAAATCACCTAACTCTACACTATGCAAGGTGAATTTTACAGTATATGAATTACATGTGAACTAAGCTGCTGCTTTTTTAGAGTCTAAATATAAGGGGTATTTATCTGCTTCCCTCTTATCTCCAACCATTTTCTTTCTCAAGGTTATAAATTTATTGTAGGTCCTTTCAAGAATTTTTACACACAAAAGCACATCTATATATCCTTATTGCAAATGGGACCACAGTGAGTTCTACTTGCTGCACATGGACCATAACCTAAGGTGTTTCCCTATTCTACTTTTCCTAAATATTAGACTATGGGGCCAGGAATTTAACACAATGATACCATCCCTGCCTTGAAAACACAAGGTTGTGAGTTCCATTCCTGGTACCATGAATAAATAAATAAATAATATTAGACTATGTTTACCCAAAATTGATATGCATCCATACTGAAATCCTAAAATATGCGTCAGGTCAGTCATCATATTCCAAAGCCATTCATGGTATTTTCTAACAGGAATTAAGGACTGCTCTGCAAAGTCTAGATAATACTTTCAGTCTATATATTCTAGCATTAGAGTCACCCTTAATTCTCTTGGCCTAACTCTGAGAACATCTGTCAGAAGGACTGTAGGTCACAAGTGGATTCTTGGCGCTTGGTTAAGCAAAGGACTTTCTGGCCCTAATGGTGCATCCTGGGTCATGGCACTGTGGCCTTCACCTTCCGTGGTCCTCAGGGAAGTTGTCAAGGGGGTATCACCCACCCCACATATGAGCAGTGTTCAAGGGTGATAGGAAAAAAGAGAAATAGAAAATACTTGTTTATTACCTTTCCTTCTCTCAGGACAAGCATATTTTCATGTATGTTTCCAAAGTTCAGTTTATAAGCAGAAAATACGACACCAAAATGCAGAGTTGCTTCAAGAAAACTATGACCTGTTGTAGTAGTAACATCAATAAATACCAAGGATAAATGAATGCAGAACTGAGACCACGAACTAAGCTTGGGGTTAGCAGACTTTCCTGGCAGACCAGGGGTAAGATGTGAGGCAGTGAGAAAGGTGGAGAGCCGTCCTTGTATCCTGGAACAAGAAAGAGAGGTTTATGTGCAACACTTAGGTGTAGCATTTAAATTAAAATTCCTGGATCAAATCTAAACAAAACTAAGGTATCCTTCAAGCAAGACTCAAATTAATTTTCAGTCCACAGTAGAAGTATTTCATAGTACTGGTTTATTCATGGTTTATTCACATAAGCAGCTGTAAACACAAATCCCATCCTAACAGAAAGCTTTGCTCTCAAGCATAATCCACAAGTTGGACTTTAGGGGACTGAGCTATGCAGAAATGATTTTCCCCTGAGCCTGTAAAAAGAGCAGAGGCTCACCCCAGTACCTTCGCCTTCCTTCCTTATCTCGCAAGAGCAGACCACAACCCCATAGCTCTGTATTCTCGAGCCTTTACTCAGCACATAATACTGAGTGTTCCTGAAAGGGAGTGTGGGAAATGAAAACAAATTAGTTTGGTTTGTGCCCAAGACAGCTGAAAGGCTTACCTGAAATTTTGGTCTTTCAGTACCAGGAATAAATCTATTGGACATACTCCCAAGCTTTCCTGTCACTTTGGGGGAAAAGAAAGGCACGTTCAGAAGGGCTGCTTTTATACACACAGGTTAGCATTTGGAAGTTGTTGTGACTATGGCTGAGACTAGAACGTACAAGGTTCCACACAGCTCTTCTCTTTTCTGAAGAAAATACAGCCATCTGCCATTGCTATATGACTTGTCTTTGGGATTTTATTCCTTCCCTACATCTAGTAGTAAATATTCAACAGAAAATATGTAGTGATAAAATAATTGCCCTAAATAAGTTCTGGCTTAATTATCAAGTTAAGTAATGCATTTAAAAAATCCTCAAGCATTTTTAGAGGAATCTGAAACTTATTTTGCATAGAATGGCTTTCTCTTAGGCACCCTGGCCAAAAAAAAAAAAGTATTATGTTGTTTAAAGTAATGCTGGGATCCAGTATGAATAACAAAATACTTCACACTTTTGTGAGCTTTGTAAGGTAATGCTTTGTAAGATAATGCAGTTATGGAAAAAACAGTTAAGGAGAGGTTAAGTGCTTCATACACAGACAGAGGGTAAGTAGAAAAGCTTTTCTCCCAGTGTAAGATTCATTTAACAATTAATTGCTCTTTTATTCAAAAGGGTCTACTATGTTCTGAGCAATGAAAGCCACACTTCTGCAAAAGTTAATGAGCCCCCAGGAAGGCAGTTGTGCTCAAGGGCTACTGTGTGATTGAGCATGGAGATGGTAGATCCAAAATCTCACTGAGCACAAGATGCAATGTTGGAAAGTGCACGGGTGCTGCTCCTGTTCTTGCACAAGTTAATAGAGTGACTTTGGTCTAAGCAGTTACCATCTCTGAGCCTCGCTTTCCTTCTCTTCAGAAGGAAAGAATGAGATTGCATTATCTTTTGGGTGCCTCAAGCTCAAAGGTCTTATTAGTAAAAGTCTTTTATCTTGGTCTCAGTCTGTCTTCGTTTTATCTTAGACTTTACTTCTTGGAATCTAAATACTTGATAATTCAATGTATGTTTTCATTGTACTAAAACCTATAAAGATTTTTTACAAGAATCAATAGGCTCTTCTCCCAAGCAACACCATAAAGTCTCATTAGACATGCAGAAATAATCATATATTTAATTAGAAAAAAATCTCAAAATGGAACTGTTATGGAAGAACATGAACCTTTTAGCATGGCTGGTCTTTACTGGAATGCCCAAGGGCTTTTGGTCTTGGTTTCTTCTATGGTCTTGACTCAGTGCCTTTTTTTTGGGGGGGGGGCTTTTTTAATCATGAAAAATATGTTTCTGTTAAGTTTCTCAGTATGCAGTATAGTTTAGAAATATTCCTTTTTAAAATATTCAATTAAGGCTAATTACTCTCTTATATACTTTAGACAATCTAAGTAATTCACTATAAAAATAGTAAGTTTCTCTTAGCAGAAGCAAAAATGAATTATCTGTTGAGAATGTAAAATAACTTGGTGAAAGGGGAAAAAATGAAAGGCAAATTTTGTTTTAATTTACTGAACAGTATTTACAATCAATAAGGCTAATTTTAACTCAGGGCCATTAGTTTAGTTTTCCGCACTGAGCAGTTAGATAACACGCTTGTAAGATCTTTGTTCTCAATTCTCCCTCATCTGGTGCATCCAAATTACTCCTGCGCTGGTCAGTCAGATAATGTTCAAAGGGAAAGGGGTAGGAGAAAGTAATGAGAGCAAGAAGAAAATATAATCTTATTAAAATTTTTTTAAAAGAAAGCATAGATATCTAAGGAGTGGGGTGGTAGAATGGGTAGGAAAATAGGTAAAAATGAAAATTAGTTCATGTCATATACTGGTACAAATCCCCAATGTTGAATGTAATTTATGATGTGTCTATATAATGTACCAATAAAGAATTCAATTTTTTTAAAGGGAGGATTTTTCAGAATAAAATACAGCTCTACTCGCACCCCCCCCCAAAAGAATCAATTGTATTGAGTCTGAAGTCCTTGGCCAAGCACCGCAGCCTGCTTCACAGTGCACTCAGGTGCAGTGCTGGGTGTAATTAACCCTCCACTCTCCTCCTCTGTAGGCATTCATGTCCATGTTCCAGATCCTCACTCAGGAAGGATGGGTGGACGTAATGGACCAAACCCTCAATGCTGTGGGACATATGTGGGCACCAGTGGTTGCCATCTACTTCATTCTGTATCATCTCTTCGCCACTCTGGTGAGTTCAGCCTTTCCCGGGACTTGACTGAATTGTTGGGACTAATTACATTTTGGACTTCATACTGGGGTGAGCACCGGCAGATATTTTGCCTTTTGTCAATTCAAAAGTGGAGACAAAGAACAAATCGGAGTTAGTCCAGATAGATAAAATTCCTAAAAATCAAAGAGGTATTTGAGGAACTTGTTTTCCGATTTGGTAATTTAGAGGTTGTCTCTGGTAGGTACAGGTGTTTACGCAAGAGAATATGAAACAAAACAAATCAGAAATCTCATAGATACACACCCAAGTAACTATCCCTTAACTCTCATGCATAGATAATATAAGGATCAAACTGCATATCTTTATCGTGTAAAGACACTCTTTTCCTTTTTACTGAGTCCTCTCACAGCTGGGATGAAACTGGGGACAGAAGCGGAGAGGGAGCCCGAGTGCACAGTCACTTAATTAGGAGTCAGCACTGTGCTTTTGCACGATGTCTGAATGAACAAAACACATGGGGAAAAATGAAACATAACTGCAAATAAGGGAAGCGCACAAGAAAAATGAACACTAAAGCCCCGAAAATATTAACATCTGCTACACAGGCAGATTTTCCTCCTTAGTGTATTTCTATTAAAAATAAAGGGTCAAAATTATGACACTGGGTCTAAGGAATATATTCTCAGGTCTTCCTAATATAAAATATTCATTCCTGTACTGTAAATTTGTTCATATTGAAGAAGTAAACCTATTCTCTAATATTATGCGACAAGGTTCAAATTAGGGATCTTAATTGTTATCTTTTATGTAGAACAAATTAAATTTTAAAACCTGCTACTACTTTTAGAGTGAAAAAATGTTTTGCAATATTATCCTTCATCTTCGGGACAATCAAAACAGGTCCACTTCACAATCAGATATTGGTGCTGCGGCTCAGGGGGATGATCATACTTCTGATGCTGCACAATGTAAGTGGTAGGGGAAGAGTGGTCTCACTTCTGTCCCATCTAAAAACCCTTTGTCATTCACCCTCTCATCGTTTCCCTGAACAATGAGGTCAAAAGCTGCTACCAGAAATGTCCACATCGGGTCAGTCAAACAAACTGTACATCCCCTCATGGGTCGCTTTGAATTTTGAACAAGTATGGGTCAGGCAGGTGCTGCAGAAACCAGGCGTGACAGCTTGCAAGGGGCCTATGCCGCTGGTGGAGGTTTTCAAAGCTAATGCACATCCATGGAGTTTACTGTGCTACCAGTGCATGGATTCAGAGTGGAGAGTCACAGAAAAGTAGTTTGGGATTCCTTCTTTTTTGCTGGAGTCCATTTAAGCCTATTCACAAAAGCAGAGGCCAAGGAGCAGTGGAACCAGAGGCCTGGGTTCCAGAGCTGCGTCCGACCACGATGTCCTCACGCCTTAGGCCTGCACCTTCTCATCCTCCTGTCCAGGCTCTGTAGGTCTTTATCATTCATTCGTTCACCTGTCATTCACTATTCACTCATGAATTCCACTGATGTTTCATAAGCACCTGTATGTGTTTGAATTAATCTAAGTCTGGAATACCTTGGTTTGAATGCAAAAAAGATTCAACTGTACTCATCTGTGTATGAGAATAATTAATCTTTGTTTTTCTGGTAATAAATTTGGTTTTCCTAATAAAATAGTATAATTATTTGCTAGTCTCATACCACACTATTCATACTCAGATGATATTTGCTTCTCAAGGCAGTCATAAAATATGAAAGCTGTAGAAAACAGTAGCTTACTAAATATCAGTTTTTAAAATAGAAATTATAGGCACCACTTATGCAAATAAATCAAGCATTAAGACACATAATAGGGATTGAGGATATAGCTCAGTGGCTCTCACCTGCCTAGTAAACACAAGATCCTGAGTTCAATTCTCAGTATTGGAAAAAAAAAAGAAAGAAAGAAAACTCTTCATAGATTTCTTAGGCAGTCTTCTTTTTTACGGACCAGAAATACAACACTGACTGTAGAACACTGGATATATCAAAGATGTTGAGGTTCAACCAAGGCTTTAGGAATTCACAGAGCACAACTTGCAAATATCTATTTCCATGCCTTCATCCAACTGATTTAAGTATTTACCCAAAATACCTATTGTTATTTTTTATTCAAATATTTATTGGTACATTATGAGTACATATTTTTATTGTGATTTTCAAAAATTAGTCCTAAGTTTCAAATTATAAATTAAAATCTTAGGTGGTAATAATAAAGAAACAGAAAACAAAGATTGTGTATATAGGGGGTGGGGGCTGCAGGGCGGGGGGAAAAACGAAAAAACGAGAATCAAGTCATGTCATTGTGGTACAAACTCTCAATGTTGAATGCGATGATGATGTGTATTCATAATGTACCAATAAAGACAAAAATTTTTTAAAATAAATTAAAATATTTGATTATTTATTCACAATTCTTTTACATCAGAAGAGCAAATGAGATTTGAAATGCCTACAGGTCAACAATAGCACATTGTCACCTACTGCGTATGTTGTAGTACAAGAGTGGAGAATTGGAGTCTGAATAGCGAGGTGCAGATTCTAGCTCTGCTGCTCACTAGACCGCACTATTCAGGCTCCAAAAATGTGACTTTGGGAGAAGCAGAAAACTTTCCTGACCACAGTGTCATTACATCTGAGAGTTAGGACACAAATCCCCAGCACAGCTACATTTCAAACTTGTCACACACCTGTGAGTTAGCTTCATATTTTTGAGGCTGTTTTAGCTCTAAGAGGATGATCATAGCTGCTATCAAAACAAAATTAAGTGCAGATATACTGGTTCAAATAAGTTTTAATTAATGTTAAAATTTATTATATTAGTATCTTTCCTTTATAGAAACAAAATATTTTTGAAAAGTATAATCTTTCATTTATGCCCCTCTCAAGACCAATTCTGTTTCCTGCTTTTCTTCCTTCCTTATTCTTTTCTCCAAAGAAATAAGCACAATGAATTTAGTGTGGATTCAGCCTCAACTTTTTAAATCACATTTCACTAAATTGATCCTAGTCTCAATTATAATAAACTCATTTGTGTAACACTAAGGAAAACAAACTTTGCACAGAAGAAAATGTCCTTTAATATTATTTTTAAAACATAAAAATAAATGTGTATCTTCAAATCAATGAAATATGGAAGTTTCCTCCACATTTTACATCTATTTAAAATGTAGCATATTTGAATTTAAGGTTATTGTCTAAACTAATTTTATGCCATAAATTCTGAAGAACAGTATTAGTATGTTTTCATTTGAGAAGCACCAATCACACGTGCTGATGGTTTTAGCTGGGTGTCATAATTCCCTGAGACCAAGCTATCCTGGACCAGGTGTTTCCTTCCTTGTAGGTTATCAGTAGTAGCAGTTTTCAAAATACATGGTGTCAAATGCTATATTGTCCCACAGTTAAGTTTTTCACTGAGGATTGTGTCTGAGGTTTTTTTTTTATTTTTTTTTTTAGCTTCACTCTCATGAAGCTAATTCAGTCACTATTGTATACAGTCATATACACTATTCATTGACTAAATATGTATCTGTTCCTTCCTGATGCCTGATTAAGCTATTCTCCATAGTATTACTCTGAAATGCTACAGTACATGTATGCACTGTGGCCACCTGTGTGAGAGTTTCTGTGGAATCTATGCCCAAAAGTAAAATGCTTGGATCCTGGATGCTTTCCAAGCTGCTCTACACCAGGGGTCCACAAGTCCAGGTGTCACATCTGGCCCAGCACCTGTACTGACAGAGCCTGTGAGCCACAGATGATCTTCACATTTTATATTGCTATGAAGCACCCACCCACAAGATATCTTTAATGTTGTCACCAAGGACAAATTCGCAGACCCTGCCCTCTGGGAGAACTGCACTGATCTGCTCTCCCAACTGCAGTGGTTGGGAATTCCTGTGTGTTTACATTCTCACTTATTTTCAGACTGTTTGGCTTCTAAGACTTTAATATTCCTCAAGGTAAATTGGGTATCATTTTGCTTACTGTGCATTTCTGCATATTCATCATCATTCATATGGAAGTACTTCTGTATCATTACTCTTCATCTTCTTTGTCATTTTCCCATCATTTGCTTTATTTTCCAAAGATTAGCTGTCTGTTTAAAAATTCATTTTCTGGAAGAAGATGATAGATAGACAGATGGACAGATGATAGAAAGACATATGCATACATACACAATTTATTGACTACTATATATGTTGCACATATACCTTCTTTGATACTATTTTTGTTCCAATATGTGATGTCTTTTGCATATTTTGATGTGGCCAAAACCAATGCAGGGTGTAGAGACTCACACCCAGCAGCAATCAGTACCACATACCACAATTCAGGGCTTGGTGGCTCATGCCTATAATCCCAGCACTTGGGAGACAGAAGCAGGAGGATTGTTGTGAGTTCAAGGCTGAGTTCAGGGCCAGCCTGAGCTACAAAAGTGAGACCATGTCTCACACACACACACACACGCACACGCACACGCACACACACACACACACAAAACCCATTGGTTTTTCACTTATGGCTTATATTTATTTTTAACCCATGCTTTAGAAATTATTTTCCAGCCTGAGGTGATAAAATATTCTTCCTGTTACTACTTCTTATGTTTAAATATTTGATTCTTCACCTTTAGGTCTTTAACCCATCTTAATTACTACTGACACATAGTGTAAGTTACATGAAACATACCGCTTAAGTGAAACTCAACCAGCTATATATGAGAATTTTAATCATTTAGGATATTTATTTTACTTTAAGCTTTCAAATTTATAAATAATTTCAATGAGCAAAAGCAGTGAAATAAACAAATCATCACTATATTAAAAGTAGCCACATATCTTCAACAATATCCTCCTCAAAAAGAAACCCTTTGTATTAAAACCATTTCCCCATTACCCAGAGATTTTACTTAAAACATGACCAAATGACATGTCATTTTTCTTTCCCTGTGTACAGACTCTGTCAGTTTAGCTGTGAGGATCCAGGATGGTTCTGCTGAATCTCTATTGCCATGTATAAGGAACCTACATCCTGGCCAAACTGGCTTAATCCCTATCTTCTCAAAGTTAGGAGCAGTAAACACATGCCACACAGCAAACAGATGCATCCTCAAAAGAGGCATTGTAGTTGTCACTTGCCATATGATAGGTGCCCATTTAATAAACAGCTGTTTCCTAGTTGTTCCATATCAACCTGATGTGAAATTTTATAGGCAGTAAAAGAGCTGAAATGGATTGTAGACCAGTGTATCAGGATGTCTGTTAGGGTGACAGGCCTATGTAATTCCCCCATCTCTTCACATAAGAATTACAAGTTAAAATCTGTATTCCACAGTCCTGCCTGAGTGCTTTAATATGCCTTGAAATGAACATTTTTTTTGAATAGTACATGTTCCCAGTACATTACTAAATGCCTTGTGGGCAGCTGATACATGCACTGAATACATTTTCTTAAATTTATTGAGTTTATTGGTACATTGTATAAGGAACCTATTATGACAATCATCACTGAGAATTTGTATCTGTGCATGATATATCTTGACTCTTATTTTTCCCATTCCTATCCACTCTTCATCTTCCTCTCACCATAAACATAAGCTTTGTTTCCATCTCTTCCTTCTTAATTTCAGTTTTCTTTTTCTTTCCCTTTTTTCCTTTGCCCCCCCCAGTTCTTTCCCTTTCAACATTTTCTTTCTGTTTCACATATTATACATTTACACTTTCAGTTGCTAGAACTAGAGAAACAGTTTGTTATTTACTCATCTGTGTCTTATTTATATCACTTATGAGTGTGTCCTCAAGGTGCATCCACTTAGTTACACATGTCTCAAGATGTTGTTCTTTATGGTAGAGAGTACTCCTTTGTATATATATTTAAAAAAAAAAAAAAAACTTTACCCAGCTACCAGATGATGGGCTTCCCAGTTGTTTCCAATATGTAGCTATTGCAAGCTGCGCCACTATAAACATGGGTGCACACATGTCACTGTGGTGTGATGCTTTTATTCTTTCAGTAACATACCCTTCAGGGAAACAGTGGGATCAAATGGGACCTCTAATCCTAGTTTTTTGAGGAATCTCCACACTGATTTTCATTTTTGCTAAATTGTGTGTGTGTGTGTTTTTTAATAAAGCATAGCAAGGCTTCTTAACCTAAATGGAGAAAATAAAGTCTCCATAAATCTTCAAAGTCTCACCTGTCTTTTACTCATGCTGGCAGTGGTGCCTCACACATCCTGGTGAGTTCCTGATGTTGTCTGCTCAGGAGCAGACATGTGCCAAGAAGCACAAGGAAAACAGTGCTGGGCTGCAGCTTGTTCAAGGATGAGAAGCAGCAGGCCACTGCACGGCTCCTGGGGCATCAAATTGTCACTCACAATGGAAATCAGGCTTAAGTGTGCAGCAAATGCATATGCAGAACCATTATCTATTGTCCCTGGAAAATGTCTCTCTGCTGTCAGGCAGGTATTCTGTATTTCTGTCCTGACTGATTGCGGTTTTCCATATGCTTGTTGAATTCATCTTTTGCCCCCAATTTTGCTAAGGATTTGAAGATAAGGACTATGAAAGATTTAACTAGGTGAAAGACTGTTTTTCCCCTTTCTGTGTTTTTCTCTTTATTATTGGCTCAAAGGAAAGTCCTATGATGTGACTACTGAAAAGAGAGAAAATGTAATTAAACCTTTTTTATGGATGGCCTTTTAGTTACCTTTGAAGTGCTGAAATTAACACAGCAATCTCTTGATTCTGCCTTAGTGGTGGCAGTTTGTTGAGGATAGTCTCATTTTGCTGACAGAAATGTGTATTCCAAAGTGTAAATTAAATAACTTGATTTCATAGAATTCATTTAAAAGTGCATCTGTGTTGAACGTACCTCATTTTACATGGCTCTGATTGCATTTGGCTTTTTGTTGACCCATAGAAAAAGTAAAATTGTTTCATACCTCACGCTGCAAGACAGCTTAGGATAGTGTGAGTATAAATGATAAAAAGAAAAAGAAAAACACAAGGTTGTGGGGGTCCTGATCATATTCCTAGTGTGTTTCTTTTGTGTACCTGAAAAGAATTTAAAGCATACAAATTACCGGTAGAATTCACAACAAAGAAAGAAATAAGATAAAAGATGACATCTCAGCTAAGGGCCCACCATTGAGCTAAATAAAAAGAGAAAGAAATAAACTTTAAGAAAAGAAATGAAAAGGAAGACACCTATAAAGTGAGGTCATTCAGAGTTAAAGAGAAGTTTTATATGTAGGTTCCAAAACAGAAATTCTCAGTCAAGTAAGTCCATTCTAAATGATATCTGCCATCTTGCAAAGTAACGATAATTTTCAGCCCTCCAAACCACGCTTACCCCAAAGTGAGTCTTTGTACAGAGAATGTGTACTGGACAGAGTAGTTGGTGAAGTTATCATACTTGTAAGCACAACTACTTTCGTTATTTATTAAATTTAAGCAAAATTTATTGTGGCTCAATGGAAGAAAAATGAGTTTCACTATCTATGGTTAAACGTATAAAATGCAAAGCCAGCAAACACTGAACAGACTCTTAGCCCAGGGGAATCTGAGTGTTTTCAGAACAGTAGGAGGTGTGAAAGGAAAAGGGACTGGCTAGCGAGAAGCTAGCGACGTGACTAGCCAAACAACCAGGAGATGCTGGGCAGAAGCCATATTGAACCCAGAAAACTCACTTTTGAAATTCATTGATTGGGAAGGTCAAATGCCACCAATAAATTTGTGATGTCATTCATAAAAACTCTAACAGAAAGACTTCTCATGTTTCAAAACATTTGAGATGTGGCATGTTGTACATTGTCTGTAGCAGGGCTGATAATCTCATGAGTCCCCTGGTGCAGCTGTACTGGTTTAGAGGGGTCTATTAGGATGGCAGGGGTCAGAGTCCTTCAACTATCAATGCTGAAAGTATCTGGGGAATAAAAATCATAACCTCAGAATTAAAAAATTAAATACCTGAAGTCTTTTGTTATTTCTCCCTCTTTTCATTGAAATCACCAACTTATAACAGAGCTAAATATCATTAACATCATAAAGTTGAGTATTCCATAGTAGAACAGATGTTATGTTATATAATAATTAAATGCTGTTTAAAACAATGAGTAGGCAATGCATGAATGAATATATATATATGAATTTTTAAAGGGTTGCACAAACCCCTACAGTGGTATGCCATGAGCCTTTTCCCCTTGAAATTACATCATTAAATAAACAGTGACATAGTATTTGGACCTCATTCTAACATGAAGTATTGTATAAATCTAAATATTAAAAAATAAGCAAAACAGACTGATTTCATCATTTAGAATTGGCAGCATATGAAAGTATCTCATCTATATGATCAAGCAATTATGGTTCAATGTGACAGATCTTAGTGGAATTTATTATATCAGTTATATTGTAATGTAAATGTGTAAACCCTACATAATGGCTATGGAAAACTGTATGGCACGGAGCATATGGTGCGTGTGGTAGATAAACAGTGACTGAACGTGAGATGTACTCATTGATGACCAGGTTACAAATGAGCCTTACAGATGAAACAAACAACTGCCCCCAACCCCAGGAAACAGTACTGATTGTTGCTTCTAGACTTAGGACTCACCACTCATTCCTGGATGTTCAAGGCCATGTACTACCCTATTAGTAAGAGACCAACACCCAGGCCCAACTGTGTCCTGCCCAGTTCCACACGGTGTGTGTAAGAAAATGCTATATCCCTGACAAGGTGAATTAAATATGATGAACATAGCTGCCAACCTCCCTCACTTCTGCTTTATTTTTTTGGTCACTGTGGTTATTGTCACCTTATTAAAGTCCGAGAAAAGAACCACGAAGTAGTTGTCATCTCCTCACATCCAGCAGCACACTTGCCCCGCCTTCTGAATCATGCTTCCTTCAAAGCCCAGCCTCATCCCAGTCACGGGGGTCCCAGGTTGGCACCTTGTGTCATGGTGTGCCAGGGACACAGAGACAAAGATACTGCCTAAGCCCTTGTCCAAACAGAGCATTAGAGGAAACTTATGCTTCGTGCCCACATTTTTTAACTTGTTCCTGTTTTTAACTAATTTCTTCTTTTTGCATTACAATTATCATGCAAGTTGAACAATGCAGCTGAAACGTTCAACGATGTTGAACATGGGCTTTTGGAAACTCCAATTGAGAGACTAGAAATTAAACTATTTTAAAATGTTACTGTATTTTTTCTTTTTAAAATTTGAGAAATATCATGAAATATAAAAAGGAGAAATATTTATTTTTCACCTCACAAAGGTAGGTACTATGGACATTTCTAAAGTATCTCCCAGCCTTTTCTCTATTATTCCTTCTTAACATAGTTGGAGTTTTGCCATGTATTCTCTTATGTAATATTGTAACAAAACAGTTTTTCAATATTGTGAAAATGTAGGAGTTCTCTACTGCTATATAACAAATTACCCATAAACTAAGTGCATACTAACAAATAAAACTGTATCATCTCAGTTCTGTGGGTGGGGAAACTGGGCCAAGCTCACCATGTGTTTCTAGTTGAGTCCCTCATGAAGCTTTCCAGCTGTTTGGAGCTGCAGTGACCGGAAGGTTCGCTGTGGCTGCAGCGTGTACTTCCGCTGTTGTAGAGACCTCAGTCCCTTGCTGGATGTTGGTGGAAGGCACAGTTTATTGCCACATACAGCTGTTCAAGTGTCCTTACAACCTGGCACCTGGCTTCCACCAAAGCTGGTGATCAAGAGAGAGCAAGGTGAAAGAAATGGTGCCTTTCACTGCTTGGCTTCATGAGACACACACTATTAGTGACCTACTCATTATACAGTCCAGCCAAAGCCAGTGTCGAAGGGACTAGATAAGAACATGGACATCCGCAGGTAGGAGGGACACTGCAGGCTATGTTAGAGAGGAGTTCCCACCACAAGAATTTCTAATGGCTGCAGGAAGCTTGTCATGTATCTCTCAATATCTGTGTTAACTACTGATGCAAGCTTAGATTTTATTTCCAATATTTCAGTATTACAAAGAAGTTCTAGAAAGCACTTTTGCACGGTAAAGTTTTCACCAACACATCACATTAATTTCTTAGGCTATGGTCGCAGAGATGAGATCACTGAATTCAGAATTTTTTTAATTTCTTCTTTGTATTGACTTCATAATGCGAATTGATATTTGATAATGTTTGTATCAGTTAATACATGCATTTCCTTTGGTGTACCTGTAACAAATACCTTAACATATCAGTGCAATGATTCAGAGCTTAATGAACTTTATAAACAATATATTTTAGGTAGATATTCTGTTTAATATGCAGTGTTGGGTACTTATGGCATATGAGTGCTTTTCATTTTTATTTAACCATTTTAGATTCTCCTGAGTTTGTTTGTGGCTGTTATTTTGGACAACTTAGAGCTTGATGAAGATCTAAAGAAGCTTAAACAAGTAAGTAGCATGTGGAAAATGTTTTTAAATCTTCATTTAAAAAATAAAAATAAAGCAGCCCTTACAGTAATAGTTAAAGAGTGAGTAAAGGTGGTCTGAGCTAGCAAATGGTATTTATTTGTAACTTTTATATTACATTAACAAGGGAAATTTTTCTATTACTACATAAATAAGTATCATAGTTTTGATTGTTATTTTTGAGGAAAAATAAGATGAGTGTAACATAATAAACTGTATATGGAGATAATTCTCCTCTGGCCATTACATGAAGGTTATTTGGAAATCACATGCCTCAGAGACAGATTGCTATTTCTCATCATTGTGTAGACTATTTGGATCATCATCATGAAAATATTAAACATGAACTTGTGTGACCTCTAGACACTAAACGAGAACTCAGTATGAGGCTGATAGTGATTGTAAGAAATGAAATGGAGTAAATGATTAAACACATGCCCAGTTATGTGTGAAATAGACTGTGCATCATGATATGAAAATTATGTCCCAGAAAGGAAATGGATGCGTGATAATTATGCTGTTTATGGCAGACAGATGGAAAATATGATCAACTACTCCTGTAGTTTCTGTTACATAGTGCATATTAAACTTGAATATTTGGTTCTGTCAAAAACTATATATAAACCCTTTAAAATGCAGATTTGGTGAAAGGGGATATTGATTAGGATTTTCTTGGATTACTTTTCCCTATCCTGTAAGCAGAGTTGAGATGTTTACAGACAGAATCAAGGTTCTAAAAGAATTCGATCGAACTCACATGACAGCCTTACACATTCAGAATTTTCAAAAGTGGTCACTTTAGGCATTTCATCTTATTTTCATCTTGATAGTTTCATTTATTATCTTATTATCATATTATAAGGGAAAATCAGGACTTTAACTGACATCTGACTTTCTTCCCAAACTAATTTAATATATATATCTTCACTTTTAGTATCCATCATGAGAAAAACAGCTTGCAAAATATTAGAGGAGCTCTGTGCCTTAGATCCTTTCTCGTGGCTGAAACACAATGCCTGACACCCACAGCTCTCAGAGGGAGGGTTTGTTTAGGCTCACAGTTTGCAGAGGTTCAGTCCATAGTTGGCTGGCTCTGAGGCAGGGTGGCATGGCAGAGGGGCACCGTGGAGGAGAAGCAACTCATGGCACAGTGGTAGAAGCAGAGAAGGGGATCAAGAGAGGTGGGCGGAGACAGACCCTTCCAGGCTACACCCCAGGGACCACCTCCTCCAACCAGGCCTCACCTCCCAAGTCACTTTTACCCATGAACTATTCCACTGATGAATGTCATGGCCTCAAGATCCAATCACCTCTCCAGAGCCCCTCTTGTGAGCTCATGAGACTGTGAAAGGACATCTAGATGCAAACCATGACACATTATGTTTCTAGAAATTCTGTACAGCAGAATTGATTATCCTCTCATGCTAACCTACAATTCGGGGAATTTTCTTTGCATATGAAGGATATTTGATCATTGAAAATTCTACAAAATAGGGGCCGGGGAGTTAGCTCAGTGGTTCCGGCGCCTGTCTTACAAGCGCAAGGACCCGGGTTCGATCCCCGGTCACCACATACAATACTGGGCGTGGAGACTCACGCCCAGCAGCAACCACTACCACATACCACAGTGCCGGGCATGGTGGCTCATGCCTGTAATCCCAGCACTCGGGAGGCAGAGGCAGGAGGACTGCTGTGATGTGAATTTAAGGCTGAGCTCAGGGCCAGCCTGAACTACAAAGCGAGACCCTGTCTCAAAAAAAAAAAAAAAAAAAGTCACAATTTCATTTCCATCAGTATTTTTCATATTGTTCTCTATTCATTATTGGACTGAAATGACACATCTCATAAAATCATCTATTAATTTCATATCTGTAACTCACTAAATTTCATACTTGATTTTTTTTTTTTTGAGACAAGGTTTCACTTTTTTTTTTGTAGTTCAGTCTGGCCCTGAGCTCAGCCTAAAATTCACAGCAATCCTCCTGCCTCTGCCTTCTGAGTGCTGAGATTACAGGCATGAACCACCGGGCCTGGCATTGCCATACATGGTTAGCAGGGATCGAACCAGGGATCAGCGCTTACAAGGCAGATGCAGGAACCCCTGAGCTAGATCCCCAGCCCCATACTTGAAATATGGTTGTTTTTGTTCCATTTTTGCATAAGAATATTTTGTGTTTTCACAGCTTTAGCAACTGTTTTGTTTTTTATTTGATTCTTTCCTTGTTTTTAGTGACCACAGTCTTTCAGGTAGAATAATTTCAGGAACATGCAAAGACACACAAGCACATACATGTTTGCACTTTCATCACAGTAATGTGGATTCCTGAGCTTTACACTGTCTTCTACAGCTTCTTTTAAATCACCAATAAAATATTATGTGAAATATTACATGAAATATTTATTTAGTTTTGCACACCCACAAGTCTAATTCTTAAGATTTAAATGTATGTTCTCTATTCCATCCTCCACTGGAAAATTGAATACAGGGGAATGTGAAAAAATTTCTGTGTCTTTTATCTCTTGAAAGGCACTATGTATTCCAAATTCTATCTTTGTTCAAGCTTTTTTTTATTTTTTACTTTGAGGACTCTGAAAGATGGACAGAAAGTTCAAACTTTAAAACAAAAATCTTTGTCACTTCCATTAACTGGTCTGCAGGTCGCTGTTGCAATGGCAATGTGTATAGAATGCTGGCTCAGTGCCAAGTGCCATATGTCACCACTTATTATTCACAATAGCTCTTTAATACAGGTGTTATTATTATTTCTATCTTGTAGATAAGGAAATAAGGCACAAAGTGTTAACTTGACAAGAGCCACACAGCCTACAAGTGACAAAGCTAGGATTGGAACTTAGGTAATTTGTACCAAAAGTCTAGACTCTTACATTCTGAACTCTGCTGAGTCACTCTAAAGCTAGACAAGTGCCAACAGTGACTCATGCATTTGTTCAGTGGAGGCCCATTCATAGGCCTATTAACATTTTTATAAATGATGATACTGTGGAGAACAAAGCCATCATTGCGTTCACCAAATAACTGTTGAGGTAAGGCTGAGTTCTCTGAGGAATGGAGGTAAATGAAGCAAAAAGTCATTAGAACCATCCACAGTAGTCATTCTTTTTCTCTCAAAACCCCCATGCTCTCGTCAGAGCCTCCACACAGTGGCAAATGATCCTCCTGGCACCTGTTCTCTTTGTGACCTTCTTGGTCCCGTGAGTCAAAAACAGACATGAGCTAAAGAACATCTACATCAAAATATAAAAGTTGGTTCATGAATATTTTCCAAAATCCATGAGCAGTCACCTCTAACACACGGAAGCTAAACATGGAGTACTGCGTACATGTGGGGATGAGAGAAAGCAAGCTACCAGCTTGGGAGAGGAGATACGCCAGAAGTCTGACAAGGTGATTAGGCAAGAAATTAGAATGGAGGAGCAAGAAGTAACATAGGAAGCTCTTCAAGGTAGGACCTTAAAGGAACATGTGTGATTATTGTGTAGTGACAAAAGTACAGCCACATAACCCCATCAAAGCCAGGAATGTGGTAAGTTCAGATATCACTTGTCAAAGGATGCGGATCCTTTGGGGCAGCACCAAGTGAGGGCAAATATAGTTTGCACGGTTGATTGTTGGGGGGAATCCTACACTCCTTAGGTAGATCGCCAATGTACTGTATTTTTTCCAGCTGTTTTCCTGTGCAACCACTTTGCCCTTCAGACAGTAGTTTCCGGTCAGGAGCTGCTGCCCTCTAGAGATCCTCGTGAAAAACTATGGAGCCTGTCGGCCATTTTTCACCCTTCAGGAAGCCTAGCAGGGACGGAGCTTTATCCAATATAAGACCACATGAGATCAAATGTCATATTTAACACTTTCAGCTGACAATCCACAAATTCTAACTGGCTACTCTGTTTCCTTAAAGGTGAAGCTCTGAAATCTCTGCAATTAAAAATATAATAAATATTTAATTTTTAAAAATTTGTTACAATAATAGACACATTGTCACTATCTCCTCTCAGAAAATTGCCCCTTGGATCAATCATATTTATCTCATAATTCTTGTCACTTTCTGAAGCAGTTCTGGAAGGCTTCCTTCGAGAGTGCCTTTAGTGTACCACCTTGGCTGCCTCACTGTCCAGAGTGAAATAAAAATGTTTACTTCCCTAGTCATTTTAACTTTTGTGCCAGATGCAATAAACAACATGGGTGATAACACAGTGTGATGTTTTTATGAGCCCGCCTTCCCTCTGAAAGGCATTCAGCAACAGCATTCACTGTGTTTGTGATCACACCTCATAAAGACAGTCACAAAACAAGACTTCCAGAACTGCTTCAACAAGTGACCAGGATAATGGGATAAGGGCGTTTGAAGCAAGAGGGAATATTTTCATTGAAATTGGTGATAATATGTTTGTTACTACAATAATTTTTAATAATAATTTGAGTTCATTGGTACATTTCAGGAATTCACTACGATCACATTCCTCATTTAGAATTTGTACACATACAAGATATATCTTGATTCTCTTTTTACTCATTTTCCTTCCCTCCCTTCAACCAGCACCCCCTATATACATAACCTATTTTTCCATTTTCTCCTTTTAACATCATTTTTTCTTTCCCTTCTTTCTTTTCCCCTGCCCCAACCCACTTCCTCTTTCCTTTTGAGCATTTGCTTCCTATTTCATGCTACTTATTGGACATTCTGGATGTCATTTACACTTTCAATTTCTCACACTAGAAAAATGAGTTGGTATTTGAAAATCTGTGCCCTATTCATTTCACTTCTGAGTATGGCCTTAATGTGTGTCCATTTAGTTATACATGTCTCTAAATTATCACTCTTTATGCATGAGTAATAATCCATTTTATTTTTAAAAAATTAATCTTCATTAGCTAGTCTCCAGTAGATGGGCATTTGAGCTCTTTCCAAGATTTAGTTATTACAAACTGTGCTGCTATAAACATGGGTGCACATATGTCCCTGTGGTATGATGCTTTAATAGCTTTCATGAGTATAGCCAGCAGAGGAATAGTAGGTTCACATGGGACCTCTAATCCTAGTATTGTGAAGAATCTTCACATGGATCTCCACAGTAGCTGCACCTGTCTGCATTCCCACCTTCAGTGGAGAAGGGTTCGTTTCTCCCCACTGTCCCAGCATTTCTTATTGGTTGATTTCTTGATAGCATCACTCTTTCCAGAGTTAGGTGGAATCTCAGTGTTGTTTGCATCTGCATCTCTCAAATGACCAGCAGTGTTGAACATTTTTCATATGTTTTTGCTCCTTGTACCTCTTCCTCTGAAAAAATGTCTGTTTATTTCCAAGGCCCACTTTTGAATTGAGTCTCCGGATTTTGGGTGCCTGATTTTTTTAAAGTTTCTTATATACTTTAAATAGTAGACCTTTGTCTGAGAAACAGCTGGTAAAATTTTTTCCTACCTTGTAAGTTGTCTTTTTGTTCAGTTGGTGGTTTCTCTTGCTGTGCAGAAGCTTTTCAATAAGATGAGATCCCAATTGTTGATTCTTTCTATTAGTTCTTGTGCTTCTAAGACTTTCTTGATAAAGTTGTACCCTATGCCAATGTCTCTAAGTATTCTACCTAACCTATCTTTCAGTAGCTTCAGTGTTTCTGTTTTAATATTTAGATCTTTAATGCACTTCAATTTCAGTTTAGTACACACTGAAAGATGTAGATCTAGTTTTAGTCTTTGGTAGGTTTTTCCTACCAATTTTTCCAGCATAATTTATTAAAGAGGCTGTTTTTCCTCCATTGAGGTTGTTTGGCTCATTTGTTAAAGATGAGATGGGTGGCTTTGTCTGTCTGGTGTTGCTTCTGCATTTTCTAGTCTGTTTCTTTGCCAGTATCGTGCTGTTTTTAATTTAAATATTCACCTTATTTTTTATTGTATCTTGTGTACAATTTCTTTTAAGAAAGAAAAGCAATGAGGAATTTCTTATTCAAAGCATTTTGTGCGGCTTTCATAAAGAAAGTTTTGGAGTGAAAAAATAAAAGAGATTTTTGGTATGCTCTGCTACTTTTCCTATTTGTAGTTGTGTTTAATACGCAATTGGTTCCTAGCAGCCATAATGCTATAGTGTTCATAGCTGCTGTAATTTATATGACCCTATATGTAACCAAGTGAAGTCTGTATTCCTCTTTTCATCATCCTCAAAACCCAGTATGGGACCTGGAAAAAAATGTGCGTGTATGTACACACTCACACACACATAACATATACATACACACACATAACATATACATACACACACACAGTTATTTCTACATAAGATTTTTAAAGATTGATTAGCCATCATCTGTTATTGTGGGATTACGACAGCCTCCAGAGGAGACAAACCAGTTGGTTTGGAAGCTAACAACAGCAGCAACAAATTTTGGCCTAAACTGTTCTCTGAATAGCAGGAACTGCTGATGACCTTGAGGCTCACTAGTGTAGGAATAACACCAGGGAACACGGATAGAATTGTATAGACTTTGAAACTGAAGAGACAGCTTTAATGGTTTCTGCAAAATCTGTTCAAGAAAGACATAAAGCGTTTTCTTTTAAGCAGTCTAAAGTTCATTAAACTAAAAGAAAAACTCACAGAGCAGCCCCAGGGAAAGAAAACAGAAGTATAGATAGTCTGTGTAGATTAAATTCAAAGCTATGAAATTAAAAACTGCCTTGCCAGCTCCATATCCAGTCTCATTTGAATTTCAGCTCATATGTGATGATGTTTCTTTGATGGAGCCCACTGTACGGTGGATGGATGTGTAAAGAAGCCTCTCTCTTTTACTTACTAGGTTTTTTTTTT
This sequence comes from Petromus typicus, assembly GCA_004026965.1. Lineage (NCBI taxonomy): Eukaryota > Metazoa > Chordata > Mammalia > Rodentia > Petromuridae > Petromus > Petromus typicus. The sequence continues at coordinate 99,744 of PVIR01001458.1, read as the reverse complement.
AAAGCAACAGTCTTACATTATTTTGCTAAAATCATGAATTCCAGATAAATATTATTCTTCAACTTTACCCTGTATGATGGTTGCTGCTAGGTGTTAAGCTAACTGGTATTAGAGATGCCCCCTTCGCTGGTAAATGTTTGGGGGTGCATGTGTAAGGGTGATTCTGGGAAAGATTAGCATTTGGGTAGAATGGCAAAGCACACCCTCTGCTCCATGGAGGCCAGCATCACCAAAACCTTTGAGGCCCAAAAGAAAATTAAAAGGTCAAGGAATTTACATTCATTCTGTATGATTGCTCAATCTGGGTAACTCAGGGCTCCTGGCTCTTAGACCTTGGTACCCCAACTGGACCCTGCACCCTCTCAGGCTTTCCAACCACACGACTGGCTTCCTCATATCTCCAGCTTGCAAATGGAAGCTACGTGGACCTCTCAGCTTCCATAACTATATGAGCCAGTACCTTACTTTGCTCACGTATCTTGTTGGAATTTTGATAAAATTTGCACAAGTAAGGTATATGACCTTCATTACCCAGCATACTCATTATCACTGTCTTTTGCCTGAGCTCATTTCAGAGACTGGACATTATCTAGGAGACAAGGATGCTGCTAAAGATGTCATTCCACTGAGCACTCATTGCATGCCATGACCTGGGCCAAGACATCTCTCTTCTCAGTGTTTTGTCAGTCTTCATGAGGGAGCTCAAACTAATATGGCTTGAAAGTGAGTTATATAACTGCTAAGTAATGAATTGTGCTGATTAAAAACCTCCTACTAGGGACTGGGGATATATCTCAGTTGTTCCAGAGTCTGTCTTACAAGTGCAAGGACCTGGGTTCGATCCCCAGTAACCACATACAATACTGGGTCTGGAGACTCACCCCAGCAGCAGTCAGTACCACATACCACAGTGCCGGGCATGGTGGCTCACACCTGTAATCCCAGCACTCAGGAGGCAGAAGCAGGAGGATTGCTGTGATGTGAGTTTGAGGCTGAGCTCAGGGCCAGCCTGAACCACAAAGTGAGACCCTGTCTCAAAAAACCTTAAAAAAAAAAAAAAACCCTCCTACTTCGTTCGGGGCAGTTCATACTAAATTACCAATGTATTGAGAACATGGAAACTAATGTTCAGGGTAACACATTTCCTGCAAAAATTCATCCCATTTGTAAGTGACTGAGTTGGGACAACATGGTGTGTCTGACTTTAAAAAGTCCTTGTCAAAAGACACCAGACTGCCTGCCCAGAGACCAGGTCTTTCCTTCATAATGAGAAACTCCTCTAGAAAGTAAATTGGACAAAACTCTTACCCAATTTTGGATCAGCATATTTTCTCTCTGCAGGGAAATGAGCAGGAAGTGAAATTATGATCAAAATTTGTCCCATTGAGCCCGTAATCAGGGAGAAGTGGAAGAAGGTGGTATGATTCAAATAATAATGGCATAGGCTAGGATCGTTAGAGATTTCCCTTTTATAGCTGAGATGATATTAACCTGGAGAGTAAATTTCCTCATCTGTAAACCTGGGGTCTAGATCTATTCATAGTTCATCTATTCTGCAGATCTTAGCAATAATTGGTATACAACAAGCAAGAGGCTTTCCCTGTCCTCAAGTAACTTATGAGCTGGTAGAGAAAGTGACAAACCAGGTACTTTTAGTTCAAGTGTGATCATGATAAGGGGTTTTAGAGACACATAGACAATGATATCTAACTTAGACTACTATACCAGAGATAGTTTTCACAAGTATGGTATGTAATAGAACCTGAAGTTTGATGAATTAATCAGCGTTCTGTTACTGGGGACAAATACTTGACACCCACAATTCAAAGGAGAAGGAGTTTATTTGTGTTCATGCTTCCAGAGTACTCAGTCCATGGCCAGCTGGCTCCAAGGCAGGAACATCATGGTAGAAATGGTGAAGCAGGCCAAAGCCACTCAGTTCGTAGCAGCTGAGAAACAGAGCAGGAAACAGCAGAGAGAGAACAGGGCCCGCGTGACGCACTTTCATGGAACAACCAGGAATAGCAATATCTCTGACGCTGGGAGAGCCCGCAGAGTGGAGCTTCCCTGAGAATGTCCAGATGGGACTTGTGATGCTGATGTCCTGGTCTCCAACTTCTCATCCCTGAGCGATGAGGCAGTACATTTCTGTCCATCTAAGCCACCCAATGTTTTGGAAGTTTGTGCCTCAGCGTTAGGAGATTAAAACAGCTCCACAGCCTCAAGAGAGAAATAATCCTTTTCTGAAGCTGGAAGCCACACCGCTCAGGGTTGGGGGCTGCGGGGAGCAGTAGGTGTATCCTCAAGTTTCCAGAGCAGCCAGCAGCAGCACTTCCCAGCAGGAGACATTTTCTTCTATCCTGAATCAAACAGATCTCCAAACTGGATAAATTCAAGACTGTGCTGGAGGGAGGATTTCGATAAACCCTTCCAGAATTTCATTTTCCACCCTCTTGAGTGAAACCAGAGAAATGAAGAGGATGCTGTTTTAGAAAACTAGCTCTGTGCCTAATCCGCTGCCACCCCAGGAACCATGTCAACTTTAAGTCATTTATCAGTGACTGTTCATAAAACTGCACACCTTCAAGTTTACATTGGTGAGTTGTTCTTTGCGTCATTCTTTAATTTTTCTGAGGCAGAGTGATTTTTAATGTGGTTTTTCCTCTCACTCTTCAAAATAAACTCTCAATTGTTTTCCTTAAGAGTTAGTGTTGGAGAGAAAAAGTATCCTGTTGGAGGAGAAGGCTCCACATGAAGTCCGTGTCAGCGAAGCCCTCGTTGGCTGTGAGAATGCTCATTCATTTTTCTTCTTTTAATCAAGAAAATGAAATTTCAAAGAAAAATAGTTATTTTACTGAACCACTGAAACAACAAGGATGATAAGTGACAGCAACCAGACAGTATACTTTGGCTTTCCAGCTCCTGCTGCAGGCAGTGGGAAAACAGATTATCATGGCTGACGAGAAGAGCATTAACAATTGGCTTTCAATTCTGTGTAGTGTCCGACAGCGTTGAATTACAGAAAGGCGCTTCCGTAGCTGTTAAAACTTATCTTGAGGAGTCACATTAATTAGCTTTGTCCTGTGTAGACCCAAACATGAAACATCAACACACGGGAGCATTATCCAGGATTCAGTTTCTGTGGACTCCGTTTCCACAGTCTGGTTCTTTTTTTATGAATAATTCAAAGACTTTCCAATTCTCACCCAAACATTTTTACTATGTGCTTGTTCATTTAATCCTCAAATATATGAACCTCCTACTTATAGAAGACAGTGGACCAGGAGTGGGGAAATAGGTCACCAAGTAACATCTCTGTTCATACCTATGAAGAGAGGTCTAGTGTTCCTTATCTGAAATGCTTGAGACTAGAAGTATTCCAGATATCAGAGGTTTTTGCTTCTGTTTTGAGGCATATTTATTTTGACTTTGCTGGGTGAGCCTCTGTAATTTGTTCAGACTGCATCTTTCCATGTGTTGTAGCCTCTTTAGTTTAATGGCCTCGTCCCACCTCTGTATATTGCCTTATACAGTAGTTTCCCACCATCTTGATTGGTGTTTATGTTCTCACCCCCGGTCCTACCGGCCCTTGAGCCTAGATTTCTGCACTAGACTCTCTAAAGTCCTTCCCAGGTCAGGAGCCACCCTCCCTACGGCTGTATTAGCTATACAGCATAATGAGCTTGCTGTTCATTTCCAATCCTCTCGTTTTACTGGTGCACACAGTGTATGGGTTATTTATTTTTTCACATACCATATATGCTTGTCTGCCCTGCTTGTTACTATGAACTCGCTGGCATCACTTCACCCACACAACTGTCTCTGTGGTAAGCAACTCATAGTCATCGCCTCTAGGGGGCAACACAGGCTGTGATGCGATGAACTTGCCCCAGGATGTCCTCAACTTCTCTTGCAGTCTGTGGTACAAAGGCCACTGCCACCGGGGCCAAATAGGTGTGTGTGTCTCAGGATGTTAAGATTTTGCAAACTCACGCAACTTCCCCTTCTGAAAACCTCCACTGTGTTCATCAATACTGCCAGACAGCGTTCTTTTTATTTGTGAGTGAATAAAATGAAAAGATGAAAGTCAGGAAAGCCATTTCCAAGCTGTCAAAAGGCTTCCTGAGACTAAACCATCTCATTCCCGGCCTCCTCAGTGCAGAGATCTCAGTGGCTCTATGACAGATGTTAGAGGGAGCTGGGAGAGCCAGAGGGCTGCTGAGGCAGAGGCCTACCTAGAGATACACTTTACTTAAAAAGTCTATGGAAGACTGAGGCGATGTTGTCCTTGCAAGAGAAATGAATTATACAGACTACATGCTACCTCATGAGCAAAGGCCATGAGCTTCAAACAGGTCTACTGGATGATCAGACCTGGAGGAGGACCACTCCCTAAGAGTGGGAAGTGTGGCCCACTCCCTAAGATCCTAAGATTCCTGATGCTCCACCCTGGCCTCCACTGTAGAAGAGCCAGAGCTGAAAAAGGAAAGAAATGTGGGATGATGACAGAAGTGTGGAATGCTGAGAGAGGACCACATTCCCTCCCTGTTCAGCCGTATGAGTCCCATTTGTAGCAGAGTTGACAGAGACCAGAATCAGAAGTGAATTGGCCAGCACTGGACTGATTTGTAATAACCAAAACTGACCAAGAAGCCATGAAATTTATCTAGCTATCGTAACCAGTCTTTTTTCTCGGTTACATCTCAGTGGTTTAATCGTTGTCCTTTCCTTACACTCCATTCAGTGCACATGCTCAGGACCAGGCACATTAGGGGATCCTGCACCCCTGGCACTGCCATGCATAACCCCAGCCATGGGGTGTTCTGTACTGTAAACCTAAGGGTCATGGAGATTATTTGTAGGATGCATGTGATTTGGTTTGATGCTATCCCTATTTCCACCTTGTTTTGCATAAAATATGTTGATTAATATAAATCTCCATAGTGCATCTAATAATCTCTTTTATCACAGTGTGCAAAATTTAAAACTCTACGACTGACAAGAATCCTCATGCATGATTGTGGCCTAAAAAGGAATTACTCAAAGGGACCAAGTACTGCTGATGCCCAAATCCAAAAGAGGCGGAGGCTCTGATCCAAAATGTGTGTCTTCTATTCCTTTAATTTAAAAGACTATAAAGACCATTACTGACCATTTATATGTGCAATAAGGTGGAACAAATAAGAAAATTTACTGCAGATAATAAGATCCAGATTTCACCCTGTCAGAAAAAAAAGTTACAGCTACTGAGTGTGAGCTTTCCTATCTGAAGCTAGACTGAAGTACCAATTATTTTAAGATGGAAGACAAGTAGGTAGATGGATACAGACATACTTGCTACATATGTACATATGATTTATGACCATGCAAAATACATACATGCATATAGGTAAGTAGATAACAAGATTAAATATAGTTGAGTATGTGCGTGTGCACACGTATACACACGTACTGTTAGGGGCCTTGTAGCAATGGTGCACTACACCCCCTTTTCTGTAGTTCTCCTTCCTTGGTTTCAGTCACCCAGAATCAGCTGTCATTTAAAAATATTAAAAGTAAAATTCTAGAAACGCACAATTCTTCACTTCTCACCACTCTGAGTAGTTTGATGAGATCTCTCACCATACTACTTTGCCTTGCCTCATCCTACCTGGGTGGGACATGAATCGTCTTTTGCCTGGTGTATCCACACTATCCACGCTATTCACCCATTGGTCACTTAATGACCCCTCAATTTTCAGACAATCATCAGGCTTCACAGTGCTAATGCTCAGATGCTTCTTATTTATTTAATAATGTCCTCAAAGTGGAAGAGCTCGATAATAACAAATGAGCTGGGCTGGACAGATGGGAGAATGTCCTCTTCAGTTGAAAATATAGTAAGATATTTGGAGAAAGAGACCATGTTCCTTAACTTTATTTTTAATGCAAATCTTTATTAGTACATTATGAATACACATCATCATGACATTCAACATTGAGAGTTTATACCAAAATATGACACGACTTGATTCTCATTTTCTCCATCCCCCCCTACCCTTCAATCCCGCATCCCCTGTATACATAAGCTTTGTTTCCTTTTTTATTACTGTCACATTCTTTTTCCCCTCATTATTTGCCCCTACAACCTCCTTCCCTCTAAATATTTTCCACTTCATAATATTAACTGCATATACTACAATTCATTTACAACTTCCTTTTCTCAACCAGAGAAAAGATACAATATTTACACATCTTGACCTATTTATTACACTTATAAGGAGGAGGTCCTCAAGGTACATCCACTTGAGTATGAATGACTCAGTCTTATCATTTTTAATGGCAGAAAAATACTCCATTCTATAAAAGAATCACATCTTCTTTATCCAGTTTCCTGTTGATGGATATTTTGGTTGTTTCCAAGATTTAGCAATCACAAACTGAGCTGCTATAAACATGGGTGCACCTATGTCACTGCGATATGAATCTTTTAATGCATTTGTGTATATACCTAGGAGAGCAATGCCCAGGTCAAATGGGACCTCCAATCCTAGATGTTTGAGGAATCTCCACACTGATTTACATAGAGGTTGTATGAGTCTACATTCCTACCAAAAATGGAGAAGGGTTCCTTTTTCTCCACAGCCTTGCCAACATTAATTGCTGGCTAATTCTTACATGGCAGCCATTCTTTGTGGAGTGAGATGAGATCTCAGTGTTGTTTTCATCTGCATCTCTCAAATGACCAATGATTTTGAACATTTCTTCATATACTTCTTGGCTGCCCTTACTTCTTCCCCTGAAAAGTATCTGTTCCTTTCAGATGCCCATTTTTGAATTAGGTCTTAAAATTTGGGTGGGCTGATTTTTTTAAGCTCTTTATATATCCTAAATAGTAGCTCTTTGTCTGAGAAACAGCTGGTAAAGTTCTTTCTCATATTGTTGGTTGCCTTTTCATTCTGTTGGTGGTTTCCTTTGCTGTGCAGAAGCTTTTTAATAGAATGAGATCCCATTTGTTGATTTCTTCTGCTAATTCTCGTGCTATAGAGGTTTTGTTCAGGAAGTCTTTCCCTAAGCCAATGTCTTCAAGAGTTTTACCTACCCTGTTTTGCAGCAAGTTTAGTGTGTCTGTTTTAATATTTAGGTCTTTTATCCACTTTGATTTTAGATTGGTACACAATGAAAGAGATAGGTCTAACTTAAGTCTTTCGCAAGTTAAAGCCCAGATTTTCCTGCATCATTTGTTAAAGAGGCTATCTGTCCTCCATTGAGGATGTTTGGCTTCTTTGTCGAAGATGAGGTGACTCGGTGTATGTGGAGTTGTTTCTGGATCTTCTAATCAACTCCACTGATCCTCGGATGTTTTACTTTGCCAGTACCATGCAGCTTTTATTACAGTGGCTTTATAGTATTGTTTCAGGTTGGGGATCATAATACCCCTATGTCCTTGTTGCTTAGAACCTGAAGCTCATACTAGGCAAGAAACTATAAGGATCAGAGCATAAATTAATGCAATGGAGACTAAGAGTATGATACAAAAAAAATTCAATGAATTGAACAGTTGGTTCTTCAAAAGGATAAATAAAATTGACAGACCCTTAGCCAACCTTATCAAACAAAGGAAAGAAAAGGCTCACATCCACACTATTAGGAATGAAAAAGGGGAAATTATCACCAACCCAGGGGAAGCCCAGAGGATAAGAAACACCTACTTTGAAAATTTGTACTTCAATAAAATGGAAAAGGTAGAAGAAATGGATAGATTTCTAGACACATATGAACTTCCAAAGATGAATGAAGAAAATATAGAAATGTTGGACACCCCAATATCAATCTGGGAAAATGAAAATGTAATTTTTAAAAAGCCTGCCAACAAATAAAAACCTTGGTCCTGATGGCTTTACTGCTGAATTCTACAAAACTTTTAAAGAAGAGTTAGCACTACTACTTCTCAAACTCTTTAATGAAATTGAAAGGGAAGCAGTACTCCCAAATTCATTTCTAGAAGCAACAATTACCTTTATTCCAAAAGCAGAGAAAGACCCAACAAAAAAAGAGAACTTCAGGCCAATCTCCCTGATGAACACTGATGCAAAAATCTTCAATCTGATACTGGCAGACAGAATACAGAGAATCATTGAAAAGATCATACACCCTGACCAAGCTGGATTCACTCTAGGTATGCAAAGGTGGTTCAATATATGTAAATCAAAAAATGTAATATACTATATTAATAGACTCAAGGACAAAAACCATATGGTCATGTCAATTGATGCAGACAAAATACAACACCCATTCATATTCAAAACCCTACAGAAAATTGGAATAGATGGTTTCTATCTGAAACTAATAAAAGCTATCTATGAGAAACCATCAGCCAGCATTAAACTAAATGGTCAAAAATTGAAACCTTTCACACTAAGATCAGGAAGAAGACAAGGATGTCCATTCTCTCCACTGCTATTCAATATAGTCCTGGAAACATTAGCCACAGCAATTAGGCAAGAGAAAGAAATAGAAGGAATAAATATAGGAAAATAAATTGTTATTATTTGCTGATGACATGATACTCTATCTAAAGGATCCTAAAAACTCAACTAAAAAACTGCTGAACTTAATTGCCAAATTTAGTAGCATCGGTGGATACAAGGTCAGTGCTCAACAATCAAGAGCCTTTGTATACCCAAATAGCAGACCCACTGAGACAGAAATTGGAAGTCAGTCCCCTTCACAATAGCATTCCCCAAAATTAAATATCTAGGAATCAATCTAACAAAGGAGATAAGGGACCTCTATTCTGAAAACTGCAGCACTCTGAAAAAGGAGATAGAAGAAGATATTAAAAAGATATCTTTTTAATAGATAAGAAAGATTTACCTTGCTCCTCAGTAGATAGAACCAATATCATCAAAATGACTATATTCCAACAACTACTATATGGATTCAATGCAATCCTGATTGAAATCCCAACAGAATATTTCATAGATCTAAAGAAAAAGATCCAAACATTTATCTGGAATCACAAAAGACCTTGAATAATAAAAGCAATCCTTAACTTTTAATGTAGTACATTGTTCAGTGGTTCTGTTCCATCACTGGTTATTGCTGCAAATGCCTGTGATCCACAAAAACACATTCAGCTCTGTGTTCTACCAATCCCTTCAGCTGCTCTATGGTTGCTCAAGTTGACCCAGTCAAGCTTACCTGGCATAGTGGGGCAAAGACATGCATAGCTAAAAAGTCATGGTTCAAAGCCGTGCTCAATAAGCTGGGCAACAAGCAAGGACTCATAGGAAAATGATTCCTGATTCGAAGTTGATTCAAGTCATGGAATGTGGGTCAAAAATGATGGATAAAATTCTGCAAGGAAGGTGGGGAAAATGTTCCAAATGAAAAGATAGCAGATACAAAAGCACAGAATTAAAAGTTGCTTGAAAGTTTTTTTCAATCAGGCCATGTAGCACAATTTTTAAAGGCTCAAGAAAGCTTGTGGTCAAATCCGAGTTCTGCTACCCTTGGCTATGTATCTTCAGACTGACGAGCTCCTTGTACCTTAGTTTCTTCATCTACAACATGATAAAAAAGGATGCTATTTGTGAGTCTTATATCAGGGACCTATTTAGAAGATCAAATAATATTCACACGTAAGTGTGGAGCACAATGCCCAGCACATGTTCACTGCTCATTTGCTAGTTGTTCTGAGAACTAGTCAAGGATCAAGATACGTCTTTCCAATTTTTAATATGTTCTTCTATCTCCTCTTTCAGAGTGCTGCAGTTTTCAGAATAGAGGTCTTGTACCTCCTTTGATAGATTGATTCCTAGATATTTAATTTTGGGGGGTGCTATCGTGAAGAGGACTGACTTCCCAATTTCTGTCTCAGTGGGTCTGCTACTTGTGTAGACAAAGGCTATTGATTTTTGAGAGTAAAGGATTTGAGGGAGATTTATAAGAGTTAAACAAGTGTAGAAAGAGTGTGTCACAGGTAAGGGCACAGCATGTCCTGTAACGTCACAGTGAGGGAACGAGATGGTAGGAAGACACAGGATAGAAGTTCACAGAGTGTGCAGGACCAGGCACTAACAGATACTTATGCCTCGCTTAGAAGATCAGCATTTCTTCTATGCATAATTGACAATCCTCGAATCATGGTGAGGGCTGGGCCATAATGCTGCTCCATTTGTTTATTTAAGTGTTCTGAAGGATTAAAAGGATAAGACTGAGATAGAAAGACAGGGTGGCTTAGAAGAATTCAGTGAGATGAAATCTGGGTGGCCAGCTGTCCACTAGAGTTGGCAGCACAGGAGACATTGGGACTCAGACAAGAGCAGCACAGAGCTCTTGAGCAACAAGCAAGGACTCAGGAAAATGATTCCCGATTCAAAGTCAACTCAAGTCATGGAATGTGGGAGACTGGATAAAACAGCTGTGGTTCTTCTACAGAATGGAGTATTACTCTGCCATAAAAATGATAAGCTTGAATCATTTATACTTAAACAGACGTACCTTGAAGATATCCTCATAAGTGAAATAAATAGGTCACAGATCTGTAAATATTGCATCTTTTCTCTGGTATAAGAAAACAAAGATGTAAATAAGTTCTAGAATGTATGTTATATATTGTGAAATATAAAATACTCAAAGCGAAATGGGGTGAAGGAGGAAAAAAATAATGAGATTATAATAAAAAAGAAAGGAAACAAAGTTTATGTATATAGGAGGTGGGGGTGTTTGGGTGGATAGGGCTATGGAAAAAGATGAAAATTAAGTTGTGTCATATACTGGTATAAATTCTCATTGTTGAGTGCAATCACGATGTTTATATGTAATGTACCAATAAGATTTCAATTTTAGAAAGTACTAAAAATACATAAAAAATAAAAATAAATTTTAAGTGAACATAGTAACTGCTAACATTAAGGAAACACAAAGGCCAGGCTCTTGGTCATTTGATACCTCCAATAGTTATTAATTCAGAAACCATTGCCCATATTTTATAGACAATATTAAGGCTCCTTAAGATTCTATCCTGATAAAAGCCCATGATTCCAAATTCGTGCTCCTAAGCCGAACTACACATTCCAGTATTTAATCCTTTCTCTGACTGAACTTCCCTAGAAAAGAAAATGAAATGCACGACAGACCCCATCTTTTCATAGTTAAACAAAAATAAATAGCCAAAGAGCAATGCTGACTAACTTACCAGAGTACAGAGGTGACTCCAGGGTCCACGCGCGACCCTGGGGCACCACTTGTAGCCCACTCACCCTGCCAGCCCTGCGTGGGGGCTGAACACGGACGAATTATAAACATATGGAATCGGCTGGACACGAAGAGAAGCTGGGGCCTCTCCCTCACCTCGCTTTGATCCACCCAAACACAGGCACAAGCAATCCAGGTAACACAAGGTTCCTCTGGATTCCAATATCCATTAATTAGCACCTTCTCAGGTAAACAACTTAGCCTCAGCGGACCTATATTCTCCTAAGGAATCACCCTTGATGCAGCCTTTCTCTGTGGTGCTCACAGCGGAGGCCAGTCGGGCGGTAATTCTCCTCCGGTCCTCCACAGAGGCAGGCAGTGTCAACTTCTATCCTCTTTTCAGATGGCCCACTAAACCTACCCCCAAGGAGGATTCCTCCCTCTCCTTCCTTTTTTGGACTCTTAAGTCTAAATAAATCCCAGAAAACCAGCCTGAGGAATGACATTTACACTCATTGCCTGACCTTAGCAACATCACCCACCAGGTGTGAATTATTATTTTTTACATACCCTTTTCTTTATTGAGTTTATTGGTACATTTTAGGTATACATGATGATCACATTCAACATTGAGAATTTGTATCTGTACATGAGGTATCTTGATTCTTATTTTTCCCCATTGCCTTTGCATATTCTCTTTTCTAATTGATTTAAATGATTTTTAATTTATTCTTTCTTGGTACATTTTATATATACACACACATTATATTCACACTCAACATTGGGGATTTGTGCCAGAATATGGCATGATTGATTCTCATTTTCCCATTCCCCTGCCCACCCTGCAACTCCCCTGCCCCTAAATATGCAACCTTTGTTTACTTTTTGTACCATCACAGTTCTTCTTTCCCATTACTCACCCCTACCCCTCTTTTCCCTTTCAGTATTTTCTATCTCACAGTATCTACCCCACATTATAGAATGTGGGGTAGATACTGTGAGATAGAAAATATTCAGAGGTATGAATTCTCCAGGAACAGCAGTTGAGAGGTCAGAGCTACCTCAGGTTTTCAGTCTTGAGACAAGAGAGCTTTTTCGAGACTCAAGCCCTGGGGACTGATGACATCACTCTTCCTGCCACTGAACCACCCAATTTTAGAAATTTGGATAAAAAGGAAACAAAGTTTATGTATGTAGTGGGTGGGGTTTGGGGGGGGGGCAGTGGAATGGGGAAATGAGAATCCAGACAAGATGTGTCACGTACAGGTACAAGTTCTGAATGTTAAATGCAATCATACTATATGTATGAAATGTACCAATAAAATCAATTTTTAAAAATCTAAAAAAAAAGAAATAATGCAACTAATGGCATCTTGATGAACAATAACATAAGTAAAATTTATCCACTCAGCATCGTTAGGCCTCCTGGTTTTTGAATGAGATTTTTTCTCTTATTAATTTATCGGTGTTGTCTGCAAGCTTAGTGGTTTGTTTTTTTTGTTTGTTTGTTTGGTTTTTTTTTAGGTTTTTGGAGACAGGGTCTCGCTTTTGTGGTTCAGGCTGGCCCTGAGCTCAGCCTCAAACTCACATCACAATCCTCCTGCCTCTGCCTCCCGAGTGCTGGGATTACAGGCGTGAGCCACCACACCCGGCACTGTGGTATGTGTTACTGGTTGCTGCTGGGCGTGAGTCTCCACACCCAGTATTGTTATGTGGTTACCGGGGAATCGAACCCGCGTCCCTGCACTCGCAAGACAGGCGCCAGAACCACTGAGCTAACTCCCCGGCCCTGCAAGCTTAGTGGTTTTGCAAACAGTATTTACATTGCTCCTCAAAATAACCTTGTGAAGGGCATTTCAAGCTTGTCTGTTCCTGAGTTCAGTGTGAAGAATAGGAAAGTAAACAGTGCATGCACATTTTAAGCATGTCATAAGGTGGTGTCACTAGGACAGCCCCGGGCTAACCGCTCCCTGAGCTCCCAAACCAGCCAGTGCTCACCAGGCACAGCCATCCCCGGCCCGCTGCTGTCTGCCCGCAGACCTCTCCCCACCACGTCCCGGGCGGTACAGACAGCGAGCAGCCGACCAGAGCCCGCGAGGCGATGCAGACAGCGCTGTCTCCCTGCGGCTCATCAGCTACCCGTGATGCCACTACTCTGAGCTTTTGAGGGGCCTGATGCCCTCTGAAAAGGTGGCTGCAATGACCCTGGGGGCACGTGGGAAATGAGCCCCTCATTTATGGGGGTGACTAGAGGAGAAGTTTTGAAATAACATGGTTGAACATTGAGGGTTTTGAAATTATTAATATTTTTGAATATTGGACTTAGTAAGATTGTTTTGTAAAAAGGAAAAATTAGTGACATCTTTCAAGGAAACATTTTAAAAGTCACGGGATACAAGCAGGCTGCCTGCTCTTCACGTGTAGTAAGAAGAAAAAATTCGCCCGTTTAAGAAACTCCATTGGCTTTAATAGGCCACTGAGGGATATTCCTTATACTTTTACATCAAGAGTTTATATTAACACAGATATTATTAGAAACTAATAGATATGATCATTACTCTATATAACCTGTCTGTTTTCAGATTATATAGAAGTATTCCCTGTGTAATTTAGGTTGTAAAATCAACAGTAAATAAATTAGCTAGAAAAACTGTCTTGAAAAATAGATGGTTTTAGAAATATTTTGTGTTCTGGATTGCTATGTCGTGTGTAGATTCAGAAGCAGCAAGTGGGTTGTGTACGGAAACAAAGCGAGTTCAGCTTTACTTACTCATGTAATGGAGAGGAGAAGCTTTTCTTCCTCACTGAACGTCAAGGATCGCCGACCAGCCCACAGAATACGCCTCAGCTGCACTCACTACCTGTCTACACGACTTTCCAACTGGCGTAGGCTTGACTGGAAACAGACCCTGTCACGAGGCTGGGGGCTTTGTAAATTGTTTGCTTTTAGAAAATCACCCAAATAATGACCAAGAAAAGAATTATTTAATGCAGTCCTTCGATTCAGCTATTCACTGGAGCCTTCAGTGCGGACGTGAGTGGAGACTGTCTCGCGGGCTGAGCAGTGCCAGGTCTCAGCCGCGCAGCCGATCCCGCTGGACGCTCCTGAGAAGCGCAGAGAGCGAAAGGCTTCCCCCCAAGCGCACCGATATCTCAGCGAGCCAGATGCTGCGCCAGGGAGCAGCACTGAGTCAGAATTTATATCCGTTTGAAATGTACTTATTTGACTCCAACTTCTTCTCTGCAAACGCGCTTTCCCGTGTGCATCCGTGACAAAGCTGTCTTCCGATCTGGCAGAGTGAGGGGGTCTCACAGGCCGCCGAAGCCATGAGTGACTCTCTTTTGTCCTGTGCTTCACGTTAGGTTTTCAAGAGAAAGAGGAGACTCTTAGCATTCCGTGCACTGCGCGCCTTCCCTTCAACAATCAGGACTCCTGAATTCCTAATGGACATCTAAAATTCTAATTACTTCATGTTAAAAAGTCTGCATTTGGGGGAATACTGCAATGATCCTCACTTCTTATCCAGTTCTCCCACTGATATTATTCCCCTTTTGCATCAGAGTAGATTTAATCTGGGAAAAAAAAAATCAGTGATTAAACCCAAGAAGGAGAGATCATTTGGATAAAAGATAGATTATCATTTTATTGCCCTGTGAAGAAACTGCTGGGTGTCTTACTCTTGCTTCTCTTTTCTCCGTGTCGAGGTCGGGTTCGTGGATTAGGGGAGGTAAAGGCTCCTGGGCTGATGGCGATAAAGTAGGAATTAATCGACTTGGCTCAGTTCTATCTTCTGCTCTCCCCTTTGAACTTTCACTGGACTCGAATTCGCATACTCTCTACATAGGCCTGTTCTCGAGGGATTTTCCTGCGCTACTCTTTGTGGTCATCTTCTTCATTTTCGTGTTAGTGGGCACTGAAACCAGCACCTTCTCCCGGAGCCACATCCCCTTTTGAGACACGGTCTCACTAAGGCGGTAAAGTGCCAGGCTGCGCTTGAACTCGCAACTGTCCTGCATCAGCCTCCAGCAGCACTGGACTTACAGGCCGGCCCCGCGGCACCCGCTTCTGCTTCATTTCATTTTGTCATCCTGGAGAGTGTCTGATACAATGCATTACTTTATCGTATCACAGGCCGCCTCCGAAGCTCTCTGAACTGTAGGTGACACAGAGTCGGAATCCCCTGCTCCCCGTTGTGAACCGAGAGCAGGAAACCGCGCTGAGCCGGGGTGGGGCCCACGAGCAGCCCCGCAAGAAACCGCTTTGAGCCACATAAATACCGGTGCCCATGCGGCCCAGAACAGCACGCTGTGAGCTCGGGGAGGAAGACGTGGGTTAGAGGAAGCTTCTCGGATGAATTGGGAGCAGAACCAAATCCCAAGGCGTTGATGAAATCTGAGACAGGGAAGAAGAGGGAGGCCGCAGAGGACACGGCAGACGCGAGAGTCCTGGCCCGAGGGCCGCAGAGCCGCGGGGGTGACTGAGTGACTGCAGACGACAGCTGAGACATCAGTCATGCGGGGGTCGGCGTCCCCTGCGAGGCTCAGCTTGCTCGTCCCCCCTGGCCAGGCTGTTTTCACACGTGCCCAAAGGCCTTCCAGCCTCGAATGCTCATCTTCCCACAACCCCAGGACGAGTTGTAATTGTGAGTCAGAGTCCACTGAGCAAGGAGGGCCCGAGCTGGCCGTGGGGACGCACTGCCCTCCGACCTTCCGCAAGGTCAGGGGAGGGGACGCGGTCGCGGGCTGGAAGGGAGACAGAAGCGAACCCGCGTCTGCGGAGAGAGGAGGGCGGAGGGCTGAGCGGAAGGGCACACAGTGACCTCGGGTGGCACACACACAGTGACCTCTGCCAGCCGCGGACAGGCGGTCCTTTCTCCTGGGCTCCGCAGAGGCTCGGGTGTGACGCTGTCTCGGCCTCCCAGCCCCAGCTCTGTGGTGATATGACTATATACTCTGAAGCGGTAAATCCGCCCATTTTACTACTTTTACTCACAAAAATATTTTATAGCATTTGAAATGAGCAGTTCTCGAGAATCTCCTTAACCAACGGAAAGGCTTGTGCTCCGTCGACCAATTGTGTTATTATTAGAGCTATTTTTTCTAATCCGTAGCCTGCCTGCCTGACCACTTCTCGTGACATTTCCCCTCTCTTCAGATGTTACCACATCGGTATGCTTCTGTCGCTCCTAATTCTTTTGATTTCTAATTCTAACAGCTGGAAATGTAAAACACTTTTTGTTTAATTATGGGAGTGATCTTATGCAAAATTTAAAAATCTGCATGGGATGAAAAGAGGCTTATTATCATGAGGAATAAACTAACCTGAAGTTTTCTTCTTCCTTTTGTTCCAGTTTAGATTTTTTAGTTGTTTTCGTCTTTGTTTTTGTTTCCCAGAACTCCAGTCTTACCGCGCATAGAAAGTTACTTACAACTTGCAGGGACCGCGGCAGAGGCGCACTTGGCAGTACTTTGCTGCCATCTACCGGTTGTTTATGTAATTACTCACTGTCACAGTTGTAGAGCTAAGTTTCTATACCGTATACAGTGCTCAATAGATTCCCTTCTTTTTTCTTCTGTTTTTATTTCTCTTTAGTTAAAGCAAAGTGAAGCAAATGCAGACACCAAAGAAAAACTCCCTTTGCGCCTGAGAATCTTTGAGAAATTTCCAAACAGACCACAAATGGTGAAAATCTCAAAACTTCCTTCAGATTTCACGGTTCCTAAAATCAGGTATGAAGCATTTAATTCATTGTGCCCCTGAGCTGCGTGGAGAAGGCGTCCTCATAAACCTGACCTGACCCAAGACACACGGGGGGGCCTGCCTCACTGTTGTTTTTAAGCCGCTGCCTGTGTTTTCCTCTCTTTCTCTACTTTAAAGCCTTTGACCCTGAGCCTTGTGTCTCGGGGTCAAAGCCTTTGGCTTCTATTGTTTGAAAGAATTGGCTATGGGAAAAAATGAGAATTAAGTTGTGTCATATACTGGTACAAATTCTCATTGTTGAATGCAATCATGATGTGTATATGTAATGTACCAATAAAGATTTCAATTAAAAAAAAGAATTGGCATTGAACACTCATGCTGATTTGACGTGACCACTCACGTTAAGCAAATGAGAGAGTAATAATGTCCTACCCCTCTGGGAAAATGAAAAGAAATTCTTCAGTGATAGCTCAAAGAATCCCAAATAGAACTTGGATAACATGAAATTATTTAGTTAATTAATTTCTAGCCATTTTGGGAGGGCAGTTCTAAAAGTATGCGACTAGATCTGGTACCATAAGATTTAAAATTCTAAAGGAAAAGTGCAAGACTAAAGAGAGACTAAGGTGCAAGACGGAGGACTGAGCTGTCAGACTCTCACCACGTCCACACCGTGAAGTGCGCCGGGCGGGTCCACAAGACTATGACGTCACTCCGCTGACCTTCCAGGACCAGCATGGAGACAGAGTCCCTGGGACATGCGACTGCATTTGCATTTCTGTCTTAGAAAAACAAAATTAATTGAAGTAGTTATTTGAAGAGTTGTTACTTAAATTTTCACTGTGTTTTGGAGATAAGATTCTCCAATTTCAATGTAAATTTCAATGTAAAATTTCCTCCCAAGGATTTTCATGATGATGGAAGTTTGGGAGGAAAAAGTGAATTCTTTCAAGTCTGAAGGGAGAGATAAAAGATCTTGTTACCACAATAGGATTCAGAACTGCCATCGGTTACAGCGTGTCTTGCTTTAAAGTGCTTTTGGAGCCATTATTTTGTTAAACAGAGGTTGGTCAGGATTCAGGAGGTTGTCTGTAATGGAAATGAGACCTCTGAGCCTTTTTCTGTGTGACGTGTCTCGCTCCCTCTAATCGGTGGTCACCGCTCCACCTACTGTGACCCATCACCCACCCGCGTCAGTACCGCGCTGACGTCTTTCTTCCCTTTGCACAGAGAGAGCTTCATGAAGCAGTTCATCGACCGCCAGCAGCAAGACACCTGCTGCCTCTTCAGAATCCTCCCCTCCGCTTCCTCCTCCTCCTGTGACCACTCCAAGCGGTCCGCGATCGAAGACAACAAATACATTGATCAGAAAGTAAGAACCACTCTGGCCAAACTGTCTTGAAAGTGTGTGCATTAGAGGAAAGAGCCAATGTCCCCAGGGATTACTGAAGAAAATTATTCTCTTTGTAGGAGAAATCACCAAGCCTAACATTTTTGCCTCTGATCTGAACCCAAAAGCTGAGAAGTGATACAAACCTGGCCTTTTTCCACTTATGAATGTTAAACTTCCCTGTCCATTAGTCAGCTTTGGAGCTGTGTGGCTTTGGGTCCCTGACAGCCGCTGGTGCTGCGTCTCCTCGTGCACGGCTCCCAGAGTTCAGGTCCCCAGCTTCCGCCTGGGGGTAACGATGGCCTGTCTCTCATCACCTACAAGTGACCAGACTTGATGTAGTCACTCCATCAAGAAGACAAACTAAAGTAGTGTTATTAAAACATCCCAGTCAATGCCACCTGCGGATCTCTATGTACATGGTGGAAATTATCTATAGGCACACTGTCTTACTGATGTGGTGCTTTGTTATGTGAAATATGGAAATATTTTCCTCCAGGTTTACAGCAAAACATCATCTGGGAACTATATGCTTAAAAAGCAAACCTAGTTATGATGTTTTAAAGAAATATAATTTCTCATTTCTTCACTTTAAAAAAATCATATGACATAAAATGCATCATTTAAGCACAACGGTAAGTAGCCACATATGCACGTCCATGCCTGTTTCAATGCCTGTTTCATACACAGATAAGCGCACTAGTTGGGTAAATTGATCACTGTCCTCAGTAGCAGTTTAGTAAGGCCACCAATTAAACATGAAAGGACACACCCGTGTGTGAGAGTGAAACGTTAGTGTTTGCAACAGCAGTGCACTCACTTGCACGTGTTTCCTTGGTTCCTTTGGGGATTCTCAGCTTGTTTTGTATTTATTACCACCTGTCTCTCTTGCTTACAATGAAATTCACATTTCTCTGTACCCTGTGAATATTGGTGCCTAGAACCCTCCTCTTGGCCATTTTCCCCACTTCGCAGGAGTGAGACACTTGGTGTCCCCTCCCGGGGCCCCAGGAGGCACTGCTGCTCATCCTGCCTCTCTGCAGTTCCTGAGTTCTCCATCCTCAATTATGATGATGGTCACCTTTGGAATGTGTCTCTTCTTCCCTAAGGATTTTTAATTCTTTTCTTTTCTCTCAGTCATCTGCACATGCTGTTCCTCTGTTTTATAGACCCACAGATTGTAGATAAGATGCGCTAAGCCTATGGGTTTTCTTTCTTTCTTCTTTAAGTAAGAGCGTCTGGTTGGCTGGGGAGCTTTCCTCACGTTGTCCATCACCCACCGCTTCTGGAGAAAAGGTTGCTCTGGTTTATGTTTCTTTAGTGGCTGGCTAGCTGCAGCCCAGGAAGGTACAGCAGAGGGCTTGGTGGAGGAGAAGGTACTCATCTCATGACTGACAGGAGGCAGAGGGAAAGGGGAGGCATTGGGAGGGAGACAGCCCATCCTGGCCACAACCCATTATACCCTCTATCTCCAGTACACCACCTGATGTAGGGTGTCCTCAGGATCCAGTCACCTTTGAAAAGCACTCGAGGCTTGGGGGCATCTGGTTGTAAACTCTCAGGGTGTGCCATTGTTTGAGGGGCAGCTTAGAAGATTTTCTCTATACTGGTATGGGCCTTGTCCATCTTTTGTCATCAGAACTACTCAAACTGAGGAGTATTTTTGGTTATGGCCTAAGATCACCTCTTTGCTGAGGGATATTTGCACACATTACTTGTTCAAGTATGACTTTTCCATTTCAACATTGCCCCTTCCCCTTAGCTTTACCTTTTAAAAAAAAAATTATTGTCTTGTGCCTTCAGATATTTTTTTTTCTGCTTGATTTTTCTAGTCATTAATTTGATCTCAATTGAGGTCTCCCTTCACTTTTAAATTCTGAATAAAAAATATTAAGTATGTTAACTCTCCCTAAAAGCTTTTACTTCATTTTTTTAAAGCTTGCCACTTGTGTTCTTTATAGGCACAGTGCATGCCACACTGAAAACGGCAGAGAAGCAAAAGTCCCTGTGTCTTTGTATAAACCAGTGGAAAGGCAAGGGCCTGTGTCAGCCAATCAGTGTCTGTGTATAAACCAGTGGAAAGGCAAGGGCCTGTGTCAGCCAATCAGTGTCTGTGTATAAACCAGTGGAAAGGCAAGGGTCTGTGTCAGCCAATCAGTGTCTGTGTATAAACCAGTGGAAAGGCAAGGGTCTGTGTCAGCCAATCAGTGTCTGTGTATAAACCAGTGGAAAGGCAAGGGTCTGTGTCAGCCAATCAGTGTCTGTGTATAAACCAGTGGAAAGGCAAGGGCCTGTGTCAGCCAATCAGTGTCTGTGTATAAACCAGTGGAAAGGTAAGAGCCTGTATCAGCCAGTCAGTGTCTGTGTATAAACATGCGGAAAGGCAAGGGCCTGTGTCAGCCAATCAGCCTGAAAGTGCATTTTATATCACTATAAAGTGGATTTGTTTTCATCTTGGTTTTGGTGTTTGGCCTTATAAACCAGGAGCAGAATGCCTGCCCTTTCTGGGGTGTGGACAGCCTTGCCCAGGGAGGGAACCAACCGCTGACGTGCACAGAGCCCAAGTGACAGCCCACTGCAGGTTTATCAAATCACAGAGCAGGATCCCACGGGAAACGCAAAACTGAAATATCACTCCAGAAACACTGATTTTTCTTTTGAAGTGAAACATGATGTGCCTCACACTTCCTGGACTTAATTTCTTTTCACTGGATGAAGAACATAATAAAAAGATGCTTAATGGAGAAAATGTGAGATTAGCCTCCTCCCAGCCTGCCTGCTGTGTCACTCCTATGCCCTGTTCTTGTTGACTCAAGGACCTGATAGTGTTATTTCTGGCTTCTTTAAAGCCTTTTACTTTTCAGGGCTTCTTTTTTATGTTCCCATTTCATAGATTTTGTGACTAACTGAAGATAAAATAACAACTGTGCTTTGATTATATTCTTACACTGTAGCCTCCCTCATCATCTCTTGAAATGTAATGAATGAGTAGAGATGCCTAGCGTCTAACCAAAACTGGAAGCTTTGGAGAGGGTAGGGAGTTCCTCAGCCTGTAAAATCAGTTAATTCAAACCCATGACATCTTTTTTTAAAGGCCGTTGTAAACACTGGCTGGGTCACCCTTCATCTCACTTGTACCTGTGTGTCAGCTCTTCTCTAGCCAAGTACCTGGCTATCGTCTCTGCAGAGTCAGTCCATGACCAACTGGTTCTATTGCTGTGAGACACAACCTCATGGCAGAAAGGTGTAGTGGAGTGCCGGGGCAGCAGACAGCTTGTAGCAGACAGAAGACAGAGAGGGCAGAAAGCTGGAGAGGAAGGGACAGTACTAGATGTAGTCCCCAAGACCACACCCAATGACCCACCCTACTCCTGTTCCTGTCATCTGCCAATAATGCCATCGAATTATGACCTTGTCAATGGATTCATGCTCTGGTGAAGTTAGATCCCTCCTGACCTGGTCACACTCCATGATAACATGGCTGGAGTGACATTGGTCCCTTATTGCTCCCCTTCTCCAGGCAAACACCCCAGCACGGAGAGCGGTGTTGAGAATACACTTTGCTGTGTCTCAGCAGCAGATGCTATGTCAGGAGCAACCAGAAGGGACCCATGCTGCCCGCCAACCATGCTTAAAACCTGGACTTTCTTTTAGTATTTACCATTTTCATTTTCATCTCCTACCTGATCCTGGCCCTCTTAATAACTACTGAGGAATTTTCAGCCCTGTTGAGAACCATTGGCCAGAGATTCCCTTGTGAATGAGTAAGCATTTAATGGAAGCAGAAATCAAAGAGAAGGTATTCTGGTATTTGCTTTTAGTTGTGGTAAGCCATTTTCATTTTTATTAAGAAATCCAAAGGCCACTTAAAAACAAAAGCACAAAAACACAGAACAAAATCCCAAACAGCCCATATCACTGGTAGCTCATAAGCAGGATTTTTTCAGTTGACACTTGGAGATGCCTGTTAAAATCCAGGGTGTTCTGGAAACGCCAGTGCTGTGGACCTGGCTGTCTGTCCTGAGTGAGAAAACGTCCTGGCAATGTGCAAATTGAGATTGTTTTTCTGAGTGAGCATTAAGAAGAAGAAAGGAAGTGGTTGGCTTCTTGGTGATCTTCACAGCAAGAGCAAAGGAACACATAATGAAACGTTTCCCTTGGTGGTTATCTGTGAGGAGGAGTTTAACGTGCACCACACCAGGGAAAATCACCTCTCTCAGGCCAGGGAAAGCAGTGACTTCCAGGGAACCAACGGTCACAATTTAAGGAAAGAAAAAAAATAGACAATTGACAGCCACAAAAGGAGGCTGGAGTTGGAAGAAGCACAAAATAAAATCCAGATGCATATGGCAGAGCAGATTTTCTCCAAGTAATTTCCCTGGCTTTCAGGAGTTATAAGGAATTCCCATGACAGCTTCCCTTTGCAGAGAAAGCATTTGCAAAACAGCCCATTTGACGTTTGACCACCCTCCCTCATAGTCTACCACACTCATCTTTCTTCGGTGGTGGGGCAAAAATTGTACAGTGGCCAAGCCCTCTGTGAGGTCTGCGTGGATCCGGAGGGAGAAGGAGGAGCATCTCCCCCTCTCCTCAGGATAAAGGACTCCCTTCCTGACTTCCTAGAAAAGCGATCCCCAGTCTTCTTCCCCAGTCTCACTCCTGCGGACAGCGAAGAAGGCTCCTTCCCTGACTAAAGCATAAACTCCGCATTCCGAGAAGCCTTTTCTACTTCCGGCCAGAAGGAAATCAGACAGCACTTTCTGTTTTCATTTTCTCCTCCCTGCTACATTCACCCCGCTGTAGACAGAGCTTTCTGAGACCCCAACGTATGAACTTGCTGTCTGGGCACCCAGTAGCAAAAGTCCCTGGACATGAGCCCCCTACGCCAAGTCAGGGCTCCACAGTGGGTGAGCCCAGGGCACCCCTACTTTTTGGCCTGAGCTCCCCCGTGTTTCGTCCCTGCTGGCCTGACTCTTGCCATTTCCTGAGACAGGAAACTCCAGTGAATGTCACAGAGGCCCCGAGTCAGAGACCAGTGGAGGGAGGGGAGAGAGCCAGGTACTGTGCCTTGCTTTTCCTTTTGATCCTCTTTCCTTCGGTCCCCCTGTGAACAGCCTGGAGCCCTTGCTCGCCACTGGCCTCTTCCCTGGGCCGCGGGAACCAGCAGTGCGGGAGACCCAAGTAACTTCTGGGATGAAGGTTTCCTCGAAGAAAGAGAGACAGACAGAGACAGAGACAGAGACAGAGACAGACGGGGGGTGGTGGGAAAACATGTTTTCTCCTCTAGAGTTTTTTCCCTCCTGTAAGGATTTTCTAAAAATAACAGCTTAGCAGCTCTGCGGAACTATGTACAATCTGTCTCCAGGAGAAGGGAAGACATAGAGACTATTGGACACACTGTCGCCCTGCCGGAAGAACCCGTGTTCATCACGCCAGATACACAAACCCCCGTAGATTATTGTGAGCCCCTGTCACTGGCAATGCAGAGAAATACAACATCAAATTGATATGCTGCTGTTGGATCTTTGTGAAAAATTGTTGAGCTCACAATGAGACCTGGCTGTATCTGAGTCCAGATGCTTTGTTTGAGGATCTTAACGTGTGGGTGTTGGGTGTGGGGTGAGGGCCATTTTTCTACCTTCAGGGAAAGAGAAGGCAGTTGTCTGTCCATAATCACTCTTGCAGAACAATTAACTGTGTGATTTTTTTTAAGTTTGGCACAAAATATAATCTGTTTATATCCCCAGGTTGTATGTTTACTAGGGGTCAAAATAAATTAGTGTTGGATTAAGGATTTTTTACACCTAACAAGGAAAGTTTTTAATTAAGAGGTTTCTATACTATCCCCAAAACAGATATCAAAGACCTGAGTCACTTCAAAAATTATATTTGAAATATGCAATTTGTTCTTTTTTATGAGCTTTCATCCTTGTTGAGTATAGTCTTGTGCATAGACTTTATTTTTCATTGCTATGCCAGTCATGGTGTGTTGTATTCATGGCTAATGATAATGTTCTTATTATTTATCCTTGAAGTTCAAATGCAACTGAAACATAATTGAGATCAATGACTGCTTCTTTGCATTACCATGTCGCATAGATTTAAATTCCCAGAAAGCTGCATGGTTAAAAACATCTGACATTTTCTCAAAAATAATAAATCCACACACCTTTTTCATTTCTGCTGATTTCCACTCTTGGTTGTTCTGTTTATATGAACCATAACCATTAAGGCATTTTGGCTTTTACTTCTATGATTAAAATCTGCCTATTGTATAGTCATAGTTTCTTGCCAACAAGAACCATGTATTGATCATGCACAGTTTTTTCAGCATTGAAAGGTCCTGCTTTCCCCTCACACGTTGCCCTGTGCCATCCTTGTGCTGGGCTGCATGAGGTGTGAGATACTGAAGATGTGATCAAATCAACAGAGACTCCATCTACCATGTAGGAACTAAAACATTAGCATAAAATTCAGATGTAGAAATATCAAGTCAGATAGATTTCCAGTGGTTTCCTTTCCAGTTTCACAAGATTTTCCCGTCCAATCGACTCACTTCAAAATAAGCTGTTCCTCCTAATTTTTACTTGATTCACATTTGTTCTTTCAAGGTTAACTATGTATGAAAAAAGATTAAAACAGGAAAGAGACATAAAGAATAAAAGTAATGTTTGAGTACTAATGCATTCCTCAAGTATATTTCAAGCACCGACCATAGTGCTAGAGTCCTAGCAGGACTCTAGCAGAAAGGATGGCGCGTCTGTGCTGGCAGGATGTGCAGAAAGACAGGGGCGTGTGGCGAGTAGGAGCCAGCCTGCACTCCTCCCAGGAGCCCCGAGGGAGAGGGGACTGCATGCGGCAGGTCGCGCGCGCAGTCTGGGCCTTTGCCGACCATGCACGCATCCCGACTCCCACCTCGTGTCTTTACGGAGGTAGGATTTATAATACTGAAATCACTTGAGATGAAATATCCTGACCCATCACCCAAAACTTCCTTTTCATAGAATTCACATCCTAAGGTACATTTCAAAGCTTCCTAAGATGACATTATAATGGAATTCACCTTTATGTGCCCATTAATATGACCGTTTTAATCTTATTGCCACCTACATTAATCACTTTTTAAAATTCTTTCCTTCCCAGCATAATGTCAACTCCATAAAAAGTTTATTTTATAGAAACTGCTTGCCATACACATGATGTGTCATATGTACTTAGATATTAATTTTCAGCTCATGGGTGTGTGAAAAATTCAAATGCAGTCAAATGAGGCACCACCTTCAACCTATGCAATTATCAGTAATTGCTTATTTCCAATGACTATATTTTATGTGGGAGACTTGTTCAATAGAGCAGCTTATTACAATAATTACACTGCACCTTCCAAGCAGAAATGACATTCATTAAGCCCTATTCATTGGACCAAGGATTTGTGTTTCATGGTCATAGGTTCTTAAAATTCTTTACCATTTATTATTAATCTGTTAGTATTGTCAGAGTGAGCAAAGAAAAATAAGGTCACTCACATTTTTTCCCTTTTAGAAACAGAAATGTACTTTGAGTACTTCCAATCAAAAACTGCAGTCTAACATTTACAGTATTTCTTTCCCAAGTCCTTGTCAGAGGTTTCATCCTTCGCATAGTCATCACAGGGAAGCTTGGTCCTTTGGGGTCTGAGCCAGTGGTGGTGATCCTATGGCATGGATGCCACAGCAAGCTGTTTGTACCATTGAAAACTCTCAAAGGGTCACCATCCAGGCATCTAATATTCCCTGAAAGGTCTATGGCTACTTGTAGGTGACTGAATTAACTAAAATAATTTTCTAATTAACTAAAAGTGGTCATGGATCCCTGATTTTAAGGCAGCAGAAGATAAAAAGCATCAATACTATGACCTTGTTGCTTTAGTGGGTTAGAAAACTAATAGATCATTTTTAGTGCTTCAGATGTGTTACTCTAACAACAAATTACATAGATAGAACAAGTAAAATATCAGTTAGTTTGTGTACTGTGTCTTCGTTTGCATTGATGCAGATTGAATCCAGGGCTTTGTGCGCGCACACCGTGTACCCTATCCCTGAACTGTACCCCAGCCCTTTTTAATTTTTGTTTATACTGACACAAGTTCTCACTAAGTTGCCCAGACTGGGCTCAAATTTGTGATTCTTCTGCCTCATCCACCCAAATGGATTAATTTAGATTTTTGCAGTATGATTTGGGATAGGTCAGAGTTCGTAACATAGTTTAAACCAAATCTTTCCTGTCAAGCAGAAAATATTTTTTTAGTTTAGTTCAGAACATTTTGTTAACACTTTAATGGAGTGATGTTTACATAGATGTTGGGATAGTATGGAAAAATTTGAACCTCGACAGTGTATCAGTTATAATTTTCCTATGTATATTATGTATGATCTTAGATGAAAAATTTTTGATTCTCAAATTTCTCATCTGTAGTAAAAAGATAGTGATTCTTACCTGTAAGGATTAAGATTAAGTTTAGCACAAATCAAGGAGCTAACAAAACATAGAAGTTTAAAGATATAACTGCAATCGATATCTATACAATTTTTCAATCAGAGACTAGAGAATAACATTCCAATTTAAGAACAAATCAATCATTTCTAAAACTTGACCATTTACTATACCATAAAGTAATTCTAAACATATAACAAATCAGTATCCTAAAGACACCATTATTTGACTAAAATGTGATGAAATTAAAAATCTAGTGACAAGAAAATAACAACCATAAAAAAGGCCTGCACAGGTAGAAGTTGAGCAATCATTTCAAATACTTCCTGGAGCTTGAAAACAACAAGGAAAATAAGAAAAATACCTACAGCTGGAAAGTAGTGAACATAAAATACATTACACTTGTGGGAAGTAGCTAACAGTATCCTAAACAGAAAATTATTGCTTAGAATAAATATTTAGTAAAAGCATAAAAATAAATTAACTGACCATTCAACTCAATAGTTTCTAAAAAATCACCAAGAAAACACTAAGATAGCAGAAGAAAATAAATAATAAAAACAAAGTAGATAGTAATCAACTGAGGAGGAATAAATATAGAAGCAATAAATTATACTAACAAAAACTCTTAAATTTTGTTTTTTGAAAAGACTAATAAAAATGATAAATCTTCATTACAATTCAGCATAAAGGTGTGGAGTCTCACAGAAGGATGACAGTGATGTGAGCTCAGTCCTTGACTCTCCTTATGTTCTCACGTGAACACAGACAGAATTCCTAAGTAACAAATCCCAAGCCCAGAGACAGCACACAGGCTTTCAGAAGTGGACGCTCCACAGATTCTAGACAAAAGCAGGTACAGAAAAGCCGAAATCATGATTTAAATAGAGCTGGTGTCCATGGTGACAACACCATGGTTAGTTACAGAGCATCCATTACCTGTGAGAAAACCATCCCATCTTCATAGTGCCACTCTGAAGAGAAACATCCAGGCATGGCAAGAAGTCTGACCAGGCCAGCGAGAGTTAGGAAGCACAGAATAGATCCAGGTCAGACTCAGATGGGACAGTTGGAAGGTGAGGAATGGATTCAGGAAATCCCAGCAAAGCTACCATATTTATCACTTATGAAAACAACTAAAGACAGCTCTCAAATCGGAAGGGAAATCATGAGTTGTTTGAGAACCTGATTTTGCCTTTTAAAAATGAGAAAACTATCAAAGTCAAATCCCTAACAAAAGTCATTAAAAGAAAAGAAGAACAAAAAACACAGGATAAAATTATGTTCATAAAGAGCGCTACCTATTGTCTTCTACTCCAGGAGCGATTAAAGAAAATTATAAACTACATAAATTTGAAATAGCAACATGTACAAGAATTAGAAAAACTCAAAGTCCTGAACTCAAAGTAGTATAAAGTGATTAGATCCCTGAAGAGAAACAAAAAGTGAAAAAGAAGAAATGTTTCAAGAATCAAAAAAGAATGAAGAAAGAGGTAAAAATGATTTGCAAGAAATCTCCAAAGGAGATTTGGAGAAAAATGATTTGGAGAAAGTCAACTTGGTCTAGCATTCATACTGTAGAAGTCCCTGCAGAAGACTGTCACGGCGTGAGAACACAACATGCAGTAGACTTTCCTGATGTAGAAAAAGATTTGAAGTTATGTATTAATACCACACACTTCAAAATATCAACTACAAACAAGACATACACCAGACAAGTTACAGGAGTTTAATTTAAAAGAAAACCTGTTTCATACCAGCAAGTGCACCCCAAAACTGACTCGGATATTGATGCAAAGACTGGGGAGAGCCATTCTTATGTACAAGCTTAGACTACGTGAGGATTGAAATAAAGACTAAACTAGGCCTGAGCTCTCTGCTCTATGCTATAGCCATGGTACCATGCATGAATGAAGATGGAGAGAATATATGTAAATACTTTGTAAATACTCATTAAGTGCCTGTGCTGTGCTCACTATTGTTATTCTGAGACTATTGTCTATAGAATATGACACGAAACTAGTCCTTATGAGACAGTCCCAGGCTATCATCCCTTCCCTCCTTGATAATCAAGACTCTTGAAGTGAGAAATAAGAGAGGTACCGATGTCACACTGAAAAGTTTAGGTAATATCCTTTCATGGTGAATTTAAATAGAAACTATGAGAATCAATTTAGTCAAAGTCTTGGAAACAGTGACCAGCTCAAAGGGTAAAGAGTATTTCGAGAACCATTTCCAGTAAATAAACCGGAGATGCTGGAGGAGATCAGAAAGTAAACACACGTCCCTGGAGCAGCTTGTCCAGACTCGGAGAATTCACCGCTCGCTCTAAGGTCCTGGGAGAAGCACCAGTGAGCCACCCTGGGAAAGTTCCCAGGGAGTGCTGAGATCATGTGACCTACAATAAAAATAGCAGTTGTGCTCACAGGGTCCATTCATTGTGTTGAATCCTTGAGCTCAAATGGCTTTATTAAAATAGTAATTAGCCATCAGGAGGATGACTGATGAAAGTCAGTTAGCCACATTAAAAGCTAGGAAGTGAAGGTCAAGAATCAAACATTTATCTTGCTTCCTCCGTGTGAACTGACCACGGGGCAGCCAGATAATACAAGAGATAAAATACCTCATTTACAAAGTATTCCAACTCGTAAATAAGAAGGGGAGGACAGTTTTGCCAACCGAAGGAATTAGTGGATCGATGTAATGAACACCAGTGCTTTCACTATCACAGAGACAACCCGGAGCAGCAGTGTCTACTGCTAAAAGAACAAGGCTCTACCTCTGTCTACCACAAAGACCCGCCCAGCTCCCAGTTCCCAGGAAAGGTGGAGGACAGAGGAGGACACTGTCACCCCAGGAAAAGCACTCGGCCAATCCAGACTCCCAGAAACACCAGTGACAAGTCCCAGGGTCTGTGGCTCGGAAGACTCCGCGGGGAGATCAGGGGCAGCCGCTCCTGTGCATCGCCCCAGTTCAAAGACTCCAGCACAGACAGCGGAGCAGATTGGATCGGACCTCCATGCGCTCGGACTCCTTGTGCAAGTCACATTTCTGGAAACATCCTTTAAATTAAAAATTTAACATTTCAAAGATATCAACTTTGTATTACTTAAGCAGATAAGTTATTTGTTTTCCAGCACCAGTTCAATCAAGGCATTATTACCTTGTGAGAGCTGAATGGTTTAGATTTACAAAGTACTTAAAAATGCTTTTTTTCAATTAGTTTGTTTTTGTTCGGCAGTGGAAACGCTATGTCAGCGTGTCCCCTTGGCCCGCCTTTGGAAATCCTACGACTCTGACGCATTTAGACACATAATGAGCCACTACTGACTTCCTAGTAGCCACAGTTTAGAATTCCAGATCTAAAATCACTTCGTGTGATGTAGGCCTTGTTTTATGTCCGGTTATTGGCAATATCCTGTAGTACCAGTAGAGGGCGCCGCAGCGCAACGTAGCACCGAGTTCTTTGTGAGTCCTTGAAAAGCGTTCTTTGCTCAAAGAAAAATGCAAAGCTTTACCTCAGTGTTAAGAACCGAAAGACCAGCGAGATGCTCACGCAGACCTTTGTTTGGGAAGGAAAAGAACAACTGAAATATCAGTCTAAACAGATACTGTATCTACTACAACAAATACATGTGCACCCCATATATACTTTAAAACATGTATTCTTTACTTCTAAAATATTGAGATTATGGTATCACATTTATACCTATCACTTGGATATATGTGCATGTATCCCATCTTCCTTCTTTCAAGAACATCCAAAGCTGAATCTAAATTTTTCCATTACGAAATTCGTTCCTTCTCTGTTTCTGTGAGCTGCAGTAACAGCCCAGTGCTCAGTTGGAGGCTAACAGTGCATTCTGCCCCGATCATCTTCCTCTTGGGACAGAGGAGACCCTGGGGCCTTGAAGCAACTTTTCGCAGTGCAGAAGTCACTGAGGGAGGCCTGCCCTGGATCCCATCGCAAAGGCTTCCTCGACATGGAGAATACGCAGCAGCCACTGGCCGCAGGGCCCTGGGCAGGTGACCGAGTCAGAGGCCTCCGAGTGGGTGGGGGATCTGTGGTCTCTGGAACCTGGCTCTGCCTCCCGGCTGGATATGTCCAGAAATGTCACCAAAGAAGATACTGCCTCGAACGGGGGTCCTCCAGCCGGGTCTCCTGCCCTCAGGCTCTGTGAGCAGCGGCCCTTAGGAGAGGGGCCGCCAGCCGGGGGGAGGTCAAACCAGGGCCCACAGTCACCCTCCAGGGCGGGGCAGAAGATGTGTCGGTTTCCTGCTGCCTCACTGTAAACAGCCTTTCACAGGCAACCAAGAAAGCAGCTCTAAATAAATGACACCGCTTCTGTCTCCCCGTCTACACATTAAACTATTCTCCCAGGAGTCCTAGCGAATGACAGAACCAATTCAGCTTTTCATTATCAAATACAAATAAGTAAAACAGGTGTGCCCGCTCCCCTGATGAGGAAGAGGGCCAGGGCGCTCTGTGACCCTCCCTTCCCTGCAGATCTGCCGGGAAATGGAAAAGTTACATCGCCACTGGTGACGTTCCTCCTCGGTTGTCAGCTGCGAGGGGGGGACCAGCTTGCGATGTGGATCCTTTTCCAGCCGTGACTGGACTGCTGTCATAGCGTCTGGGTGCAGGTTCCTTTGTAGATTGGGGCTCTGTGACTTTAAGTCTCAACCTCTCTCACCCTCCTTGAAACAAGTGAGGTGGTCTGTGTTTACTCAACAATTTTCTGTCTCTTTCTTCTTTTTCTTCCCTCAACTTTGGAATATGTTATGCCTTGCAGTATTTCCTCTGATTCCTTCAGTTTGCAACCCGCCCACCACAGCCTTGTGCAGAAAGTTCACCCCAGCTTTCTCCCTCCACCTGCGTATTTCCAACTCCACCCATGGCCACCTTTGCCACAGTCTCCTTTGTCCTTCGAGGCCACACGGCTTCCTCTTCCTCGGTGAACTCCTGCCGTGTCTCCAGGTGCCCAGTTCTTCTCCTGTCCATGTGTAATGGCCCCTCTCCTCTTCTCCATGGAGCTACTGTCCAGCCCTGAGCACTGTGGCGCTGTCCCGTTCATTGGTGATGATGTCACCGGTCCTGACTGGCCGCCTCACTCAGCTGTTCGATGCCAGCCAAGAATTCTCATTCCTCCCCATGCCTATCTGCTTTGGGCACTACCATTATCCTCTGTGCTCAGGGAACCTAAGATGACCTGTTGGTGGGCATTCTGCCGCTGTTAAGCATCTCTTCCTTGGGAACCACCCTCGACGGTGCACTTCCTTTTTCTCTTTCCCTTTTCCTGGCCACTTTGGCTCCTTGCACACCTGTTGTTAAGCTGCCTTCTGAGACTAGCAAGCAAGACAGAGCTGAGTCTGGGGAGCGTGTCTCCCGGCCTACACTCGACTTCCAGGAGTCATTGTGATCCTGCTTTCTGGAAGAGCTCCTCCACAGTCCCCTGGAGGCCCCGGGAACGCCCACCTCCCTGACGCCCTGCCTGTGGGCACACCAGCTTCTAGCCTGGTGTTGGACCCCAGTCCAGGAATGGGCAGCACGTGTTACAGCACAGTGTTGAGTAAGGGCGTGAGCGCCAGTCCCAGCAACGAAAACGGAAAAGCCAGCAACACACCGGCTTTCCCCACCCCAGAGCAGGGACGCTCCATTGGCGGAAAGCAAAACAGTGTTAACAATGGAGTCCACAGTGTGGTGGTGCTTTAGTGAAAAGAACCTTCTTTCCATGTTTTAGCTGTGCCCTCTGTCCAGGGATTTGTTGGTGTGTTGTTCTGGACCTCCCCCAACTAAAATCAGTCCCTTCTGCTTTCAGCTTCGGAAATCCGTGTTCAGCATCAGAGCCAGGAACCTTCTGGAAAAGGAGACAGCTGTCACTAAAATCCTAAGGTAACCGCACTGACATGTACCTCAACAAGTGTTGGATCAGGTTCAACAGAAAGGAGCTGTTTTGGGCCGGAGATTTAGCTCAGTGGTTCCAGCACCTGTCTTGCTAGCGTAAGGGCCTGGGTTGCATCCCTGGTGACCACCTACAACAGGTGTGGGGCATGGAGACTCCCTTCCACCAACAATCAGAACCACACACCACAGTCTGGGCTTGGTGGCTCAAGCCTGTAATCCCAGCACTTGGAGGCAGAGGCAGGAGGATTGCTGTGAGTTCAAGGCTGAGCTCAGGGCCAGCTTGAACTACAAAAGCAAGACCCTGTCTCAAAAATAAAAAGGAGCTGTTTTAGATGAGCTAATTCTTTGGGCATCAACAGATACTTTATGTTAGAAATCAGCTTTCAGTATCTATGCATTTACAATAACAGACATAAAGACATGACTAACACCCTTCTTGGAGTAGTATATTAGCACCAGAGTTGTTTCTGTGTGTGTGTGTGTGCGTGTGTGTGTGTGTGTTTAAACATTAATTATAGGCATGTATGTTTATAACAGCTTACTTTGTTCTGATACTTAATATCTTTTGTAATATCTAAAGAAAAAAACATAATTTAAAGAAAAAATGGTCAGAGTACAAGTAATTTTAAAGTCAGTTACTTTTTTAAATAATTAGAATTTGTCACTCTACTAATACATTTATGAAAAATCTATGATAATTGAAACCAGGCCTGTGTTAGAATGGTTATGAAAACATGTAGTTGTCATACGACTTTCTAAAATACACCTTAAAGTGAAGTATCAATAAGGAAAATTAAATTACCCATTTATGAGTATAAGACTGCATGCTGTTAAAAACTTTCCATATGAGTCTAAGACTGTGAGTTATAACAGAATAGCCTGGCCAGCATGACATGCATAATCATTTGGAATACCACTTATTACTGCGTACATTAAGTTGACGTATGTGACAGTAATAGCTATCAGAGGAAAGGGGAGGCTGTCCAGACAGGCAGACGGACCCAATCATGCTAGGAATTGCTGTCCAATCCTGTGTGTAGTGTAAGGAGCTGGACTCGCTGTTACCAGACCCCTCACAAGGGTGGGCATGAAGGTGTTTTCCTGGCTAGTGTGTTACTGTCATTGGGAAAACCATGAGTAAGAAAATGAAACCAGTGTAGATGATATGAGCAACTGTTTTTAATCCTACCTAAAATGTGTCTGCAGAGAAAACTGTGCCTCGGGAAGGTGGGATTCTGTGCACCTGCTCCCTACATTGGCTGTGGGTGCACAGAGCGGCATGCGTGCTGGAGGAGAGTTCATGGGAGGCGAATAAACACTTTGGAGCCTGAGTAGTGTGCTTACAGATGTGGTGAAGAACCCCAGCGTGGTCTTCCTCTGCCTGGCCAGTCCCTCTGTGCTGGGATCACCACGGCAAACAGGTGACTTGGGTCACTTCATGATCTTGGGACCACTACTCAGACCATTTTGTTATTGGACAGGTTCATGGCTGAGTCCTACTGAAAAAGGTTGATCTACTCAATAAGATAGGAAACCCCTCCCATCAGGAAGGGGCTCCCAGGGAACTGTAATTCTCTTCCGGACTGAGAACGTACCTGTCAGAGCAGCAGCTGAGCTCCCATGCCCACCTGTGCGGAGCACCTGTCATTGCTGTCTGTGCTGCACCCAGGGGACCGGGGACTCTCCAAAGCAGAGGCAGAGACAGGTTCCCCTCAGAGAGACCCCACTTCCTGTCATCTCCTCCCTGTGCACATTTTTTAATAACCAATCTGCTGCTTTTCCTTCCCCAGCCCCATCTGTCTGTATTATCTCTTGGTTTACAAGAGTAGATCAAAATCAAAATTAAGCTTCTCACATCTGTGATGTGTGCGGATCCAGGTTGTAAAATCCTTGGCCGATCAGCCAAAGGGATGATCTCCACATGACTTCCTCCGGGAGGAGGGTCCTATGTGACTCCACCTTACTATCTAGCTAAGTGACAATTGTGTTTGGAAAACCTCTTTCCAAGAATTCATTTCACAAGTCAGGGAGTGATTGGACCATGCCTGTGGGTCCCTGAACACTTTTTTTTTATTACTACAGATTTGTATTATCCAATGATCATTTCATTTGGGGGGATAGGCATCTACACATAGTTTAATTCTTTTGGCTCCTCTTCTTTTCTCTTTACCCACTCCCTCCCTCCCTACATCCCCTTCCCATTAGCAAAATATCTCTGTTTCCTATTGTCTATTTTTTATTTTGCTCTTTAAATTTACTAGATGTTAGTTTCTCATACAAGAGAAGTCATGCTCTACTTAAGCATATGTGTCTGTTTTGTTTCACTTAATATTATAATATCAAAGTGCACAGTTTTAAGGCTGTTTTCCTAAGAACAACAGCAAATGAAAAGACAAAGAAAGGGAGAAAAGATGAAAAGAAAGAGAAGGAAAATATTTACAGTTGTCTCAAGGCAATCGACTCAAATAACCTCTACCCAACGGGGACATAAGAAGCACTTTCCCACTCTCAGGGCCTCCGCATGCCTCGGAGACTTTCCTGCTGACCCCTAAGTGTTCCTTCTCCCATCACCCTACCAGGGCGCTGGGCAGTTCAAGAACAACCTCTCTGGGGCCATTTGTACTACACAGAAGTCTTTGAAAGAAGAGCAGGGTAAGACACAGGCAGAGGCAAATTCCATCTTCTATCGGATGAGTCTGTGCAGGTTCAGACAAGGGCAATCTCATGAGCCTTTGGTTCAGGGTTCTGTCACTAGACTTCCTATTGTCTTCAGCTGTATGTCTGCAGATTCGTCCCCAGAGATGTTAGTAATGGAGGTGAAGGGGGACAGGAAAACAAACAGGAGCTGAGTCAGTTCAGCAGACACATCCCAGGCTGGTATTTATCTTAGTTTGGGTCCCAGGAAATATAGCACATAAATTTTTAATCCAGTATGAAATATTAGTGTCTTAAAGATAACTTTCAAAACCTGGTGAGTATTTGGGGAAAATAAAACAAAGCAAATCCCAGAGTTTATAATATTTGCTAAACGGATCATTTGTCTGTAGATTCTCACTTCCCTCATTCATCGGGTGGAAATCTAGAGCTGGGAGTGTCAGGGCCCCCAGATCGAACACAGCTTCCTGGGCTGGCCCTGCCTCAGCTCCAGAACAGTTCCCCTCCCTCCCCCTCAGTGTTCTCAGCGGCCTTTGTGCTGATACTTTCCAGGAAGTTCATCTGAGAAACCTGTTGAAATAACAAAGTTGATTTTAGTTTTTCCTCCACGGGAGAAGATCACCTCTTTACCAGACACCATAACATGCCAGAAGGGACAGGTCAGAGTAGAAATTCACTATGACTTCACGCTTGCTGTAAGTGTTCCCAGGGTTGAGAGCTGGCTGAGGTTGGCAAGATTTCTCAGGAGGATTTGGCTTTCCCAGGACACACAAGTACAGGTACCCACCATCAACAGGTAGCAGGCACCAGTCTGGGGAGGAAGACACCCCTATGACTCTCTGCTACTTTCTATCCACTTGAGTTCAACACTGCAGCTCTCAATTCCTTGGAAGGATTTGGCCTTCTATCTTTTTCTTTTCTTTTCTTCTTGATGTGACTGATTTCTGAGAAGGGAAATGCATGGTGACTTAATGTTACCAGCTATACATGTGCATTTTTTCTCCTTTTATGCCTTTCAAACTTTTAACCATATACATGTGTTACCTTTAAAAATAAATATAACTGACTTTTAGAAATGGTATTTTAAAAAGTGCTTGGGGTATGGCACCCCAGTAGGCAGTCTTGGCAGGAATTTTGAAGAATTCCAATTCTTTTTAGGTGGCTAGGTTACCATTTGAATGGCCCATTGTCTAGAAGAAGGAGCTAGTCTAATAGTCCACATAGAGAGTCTGGGGAAAGAGGTTTACTTAACATCAACAGCCTCGGTCCCATAAGGCTGCTGGTGGTCTTAGTTCTCACAGGATTGCCACTGCCACCTTCTACTTGAAATAAAATCTGTACTATCCCAGCAAAAAGTATCTCCACACATTACCAGCAGCAGGGAAGTCCAGGCCACAAAGGAAAAGTATGAAAGAGCACTAGTATCTGGGGATGTTGCTCTTGTACCTCATCCATGTCTACACAGCCATCTTTAACTTTCATCCTTATATTACTTAGTTGTTTTTTTTTTTTCTAAGGAAACCAACTTCAATTTGAGATATTAGAAATGAATTTCTGGATCTAGCTGAGAGTCTTGGGTGAGAAAAATGTGGCCCATTTGTATGGAATTCAAGCGTGCTAGACCAGGTTCAAAGGACCGAGTCCCCGGGGCACACACTGGCCTCTACTCTGTTTCTTTCAAGACTTATCTGAAGAGCATTTTGAGAGACAGGATGTTCACTACCTAAATTATAAAATCCAGGGTTGCTATTGAATTTGCTGCTGTACCGACTTCCACTCTGCTGTTCAGCTCCACTGAAGAAAGCTTCCTTGCAAAACGCAGTGACCTTTTCTCTACCTCCGACAAAATAAAAAACAAATAGCAATGTACTTCCCAGGTACCACCAGCTCTGCTGAGAGCTCAACTAATACAAGGCCCTGAAGTGGAGCAAAATGCATTATCATTCCTGCCAGGCAGCGTGAATACAGAAATGTCAAAATAAAATAATTAAACATGGTGCATTATTGTAGAAAGTCCCATCCTTATTTTGCATTGCTGTAAGTACCTCATCAGCTAGGACAGTATCTCTGTGACCCTGTAGGATGCTTGGTCTCTGTGATATTTGCATTCTGATATGTTGATGCATGATTTTTTCCATCCTCCTCTTATTATAACAGTTCTTTAAAAAGCCTAATGAATTCTAACATTAATACTTTTAATGGAATAGATAAGGTTACTTTTTCTCTTCTTTGTCATTTTGAGTGAGTCATATTTACTAACCACAAAGTAATTCGCTCATATTTTAAATATATAGTTTTTTTCCTGGTAGAAGTGCACCAAGACACCCATCCATCCATCCATCCATCCAAGAAGGATTCTTGCATGCTCACTTTGGCAGCACATACACTAAAACTAGAACAATACAGAGATTAACATGGCCCCTGTGCAAGAAAGAGTCACGTATCATGTATCATGTTTGTATCATGTATCATGCTCCAGGCATTTTACTCCTTTTGCTTTTTTGTACATGGCAAGTTCAGTTTTCCTTTTAAATTCTTGACCCTTTAGTTAACTCAGCCATCCAGCAACTTTGGACAATGCTGCTATTTCTCTGCAGTTCTATCATCCTGCATGACCAGCCAGACACGCTCAGAGAAGCCCTGTGTGTGTCACTGCACGTCAAGATCTTGGAGCTCCACTCACCAATTCCTCAGGCAATGCTTCCCCAGCCGCAGGAGGGCAGGGAGGGGGTTGGGACAGTCCCTGAACTGGAGAGGGAGAAGAAGGACCTGAAACCCTTGTTAACCAGGTCTGGATCATCTTCCTAAGACAGTAGCAGTGTTTGGTGAACATTTGCCAAAGAAAACACAAAGTTTCAAGAAGACTGTGTATTAAGGATTAATATCATTAACATTTATCTTTGTGGTTCTGTTAAGACTGCTTACTTATTAGAGGTTATTCCTTATGATTTTGCTGCCACTTGTAGATTAGTTGAAAAACTGCTTGGAAATATAGACACTGAAAAGTGTTCGGAGGACTGTAAAATCTGGGTGTATGCATTTGAATAAAACACAGAATAGTAAAGATTTTAAACTAAAACTATAGTGGTAGCCATTATACAGGGTTTTCTTTCTGTATGTTAGTTACCTATGATCAATCATAGTCCAAAATTTTTAAGTGGAAAATTCCAGAAATAAGTAATTCTTAAGTTGTGTGCTGTTCTGAGAAGTGCGATGAAATCTCTCAGCAGCCTGCTCTATCTGGCTGAATGGTCAATCATCTGTTTGCTCAGTGTGTCCATGCTGTGCCCACCCAATAGCTAACTATCTCAGTTGCTTATTAGATCAACTGTTTGGTATCACAGTGCTTATCTTCAAGAAGTCACTATCTTGCTTAATAATTATCTCAAAACACAAGAGGAGGAAATCCAAGGACATAAACCAGGGAAGGCCAGATTAACTCTGATATTATGTAGCAATACTTCAGTGGCAGACATATGGATTTGTACAGTCTGCACATTCAAGCACCCTCTAGGGGTCTTGATATGGAGGGATTCTGTTAACTACAATAATATATTCTAAAGGTGTTTTCTGAGCTAAAATCTCATTTGTGGTAATAAAAATATTTGATATTTTATTGCAATAATGCATGATTTATGGATTATTTGTGATTGTGATAGTGCTATATGTGAGGAAAGATACTACTGAATTTTTTTGTCAGAGAAAAAAACACTTTAAAGAAGTTTATTTATAGGGAAATTTTAGATTCAACATGAAATTGAGTGAGGATGCAGAGATTTCCTTGTGCCTCCTGCCCTTACAGACACACCTTTCCTACTGTCAACATTTCTCACCAGAGTCATGAACCTACATCGACATCTCATTAACATCCATCGTCCAGAGTTTACATCAGTCGACACTCCTATGTAGACAGACACACACACAAATACAGATCTCTAGAGAGATACATAGATGTTTACAGCTTTATTCATAGTTTTCGACACTTGGGAGCAACCCGAATGTCTTTCAGAAAGTTAGTGGATAAATAGATTGTGTTGTATCTAGCTGATAGAATATTATTCACCACTAAAAAATGATTTGTCAAGCAATTAAAAAAAGCAAGGCAGAAACAAATGCGTAGTTTTAGAGAAAGAAGCAAATCTGAAAAGGCAGCATCGTGAGTGTTTCCATTCTGTGGCATCCTGGAAAAGGCAAAACTGTGACATCATTAGAGTAAAAGTAATAAGTAATATAAAATATAAAATATATTGAAATTTTTATTGGTATGATCTCTGCAATATTTGAAATTTTTCACTTTTATTAGAGTGAAAAATTCACTCTTTGCATTGTAATATTTCTGAGTCAGCAGCCAGGTTACTAATGAATAGCATGGGTTTCATACATTTTATTTGCTGAATTTTAATAGGTGCACCAGAGACATGGATTTCCCAGAGGTAATTTTCATTTTTGTTTATTGCTTGCACACAAGATAAAGATATTCAGGGCTTATTTTCTACAGTGAGATCCTGGTCACCCAGGTATTTACATATTTATAGATCAGAACATTTTTATGAATGTTGCAAGACATAGATGAACTAACCTGCTGTTGTTATTAAACAGCTGTATGCACTTCCTGGGGACCGGGCCAATTCACAAAGGAGTGGGATATTCACTGCAGTGAAAAGCAGCTCTCCCTTCTCTTGGGAAGAGGCCGTTACCCAGGACTCGCCCATTAGCATCTTCCTTGTCTCCACCCTTGGTGTCGTACTGTCACCCAGTGTGTCAGGGGAGAGCTATCTCTAGGAAATACTCATTATCGATTCTCTTATGCCCTGATGCAACCATGGTGTTACATGACTGACAGTGAAGGACCATTTCCTTTTGTCTGCTGATTGGACTGTGTCACATGAACCAGCATCTGATAACACTTTTCACTGCTGCCTCATGGTGCTCAAGGCTTGAGCAAATGTCCTTAAATAATCCCACGCTGTGCAAAGAAGTCGTATTGCAGTTCCTCCGGAAGATGATTACCTTGAAGGCCAGTTGCAACCCTTAATCTAACTGGTCTTTACTGAGTGAAAACAATTTGAAGGTTCAGAGTCCTCTCTTTCACTATAGGACATGCAGGCTTCCCCTCGCCCTTGTGCTGGGACATTAAGAAAGAAGACACAAAGGCAAAGACAGAAACAGAGGACCCCTCGCTACTGTGTCTCCGAACAGCTCATACGTATAAAGGCTAAAAAAAATGCTCTAGAGATGTCTTATGATGACCATCTCTGGGCCAGTTTAAAACTATTTTAGATGGAGAAATATCAAGAAAAATAGAGATTTTCCTAAAGAATGATTCTCTCTCCCAAACCCATAAAGATTATATATATATATATGACTGTCATATAAAGGGCAATTCAAATGCCACAGCACAAAGGCAATGTGGGGAGGGGGAAAAAATCAATCTGTCATATGTTTTTTTTTCCCCTAAAGGCTTGGCAAGAAACCAGAGGTAATATTTTTGCAACTGGGAATGTGTGTTTGCTAAAGAATATTCCCACATTCTAATCAGCATCAGGGGTCCTCATCTTGTTTTACTTTCAAAAGTAGAAAGGGTGTAACATTCACCCCAACTGGGAAAAAGAGAAGTCTGCGCTGTAATTCTCCTTCGGGACAGGAATAAAGGGATTACATGTGCTTGCATAATGGAGAATTTCCTCACTCAGACAAGACAAAAGACTTCATTATGTTTCACCAGACATTTGAAGCCCTGTACCTCCCACTTGCAGAGGCCAAGTAGGCATATCTTTCTTAA
The DNA here is from genome assembly GCA_004026965.1 of Petromus typicus. Taxonomy (NCBI): domain Eukaryota; kingdom Metazoa; phylum Chordata; class Mammalia; order Rodentia; family Petromuridae; genus Petromus; species Petromus typicus. Next base: position 58,658 of record PVIR01001458.1, on the reverse strand, counting down.
TCGTTTTTCATATTAAGCCACTAGATGGAGTTTGTAAGAAACCAGCCTTCTCACATTGCTGTAGGGCAGAGACAGGGAAAGCCCTGAAGACTTTGGCTCCAAACTCCTCTTCCTCTGAGGACAGTGAGATCGCTGAGACTCACGGCACCTTTGTTTTTGTTTTGTTTTGTTTTTTCAAAGTCATTAGCTCTGCTTCTCTGATCATCAAGTAAATGAGCATTTTCTTCCTGCAAACATACTTCCTTTGCCTTTCTAAGACCAAAAGCATCCAGATCCTGGGGAAAATACAGAGCGGCAAAATATAACTTAGTTGAACATTCAATTATTTCTCCTGGGTGGGTCTATCTCAAAGTATGTGTCATGGTGTATGCTTTTCATTCGTTTAAAAGAGTAGAAGTTTCCACTTCCTGAGTCATCTACAATTTCAGTTTGTCAGCAGATTCTTCTCAGGTGAGAGCTATGGAGCCCACGTTCTAAGGGTCACATCTCTGATTTAGTGAGTTTGTATTTCTAGTTGCAAGAGGCAATGTCTGATGTGCTTTATTATTTTCTCAGAGTCTAATCTATTATAGGTGTGTGGCCTGGTACTCTTTAATGGTGTAGCCTTATAACTGGACATAAAATTAAAATTATTTAACTTCTCCCTTTTACATGCATATATTAAATACCTGCTGTTCATTGGTGATTATTTTCATATGTCTTAAGTATAAAGAGATTATGATGAAATCAAAATATTTCATTTTCACAGCATTTTGAATTAATTCATTTGGCAGAGATATCAATTGAGTTCCTACCTATGTACAAGAACTGGGAAAGAAAGGTGGGCAGTAATAAAGATATCCCATGCTCTCTCGAAGCCCTCCGAGCACAGGGTATGTGGGCAACTGAAACACCAGCGAGGCTGGCATGAAAAGAGTGACATCCTACTAGTAGAGAAATAGATGGAAAAGAAGACCATAGAGAGGCCAACAGGCTACAAAACAGAATGCCTCAAACCTAAAGTGGTTTCAACACCAAACATGAAGGCTGGGGAGAGACCTGGTAGGCCTGATGGACTTCTCTGACCCCTGATTACATGGATTCCTTTGGAACTTCAGGGTATGAGAAGGCAGACTCATACCTGTGCCCAGGGCACAGGAAGTCTCTAGTTGCTCCCACCCACTGAAGTTCTTTGAGCCTGAGAGAGCTGGTTGCCTCTGAGAGAGCTGTCATCTGATTGATTACAAGTTTTAGTTTGCTGTTAGGGGAATGGTCCAAAGTGAAATCTCTTATTCTTGCTTCTGATTTTACACAGTTGGAAATCATCCAAGTAAACCAAGCATCATGAAGCGCACACACAGGAGGATCACAAGTTTGAGCCCAGCCTGGGCAACTCAGTGACACAGAGAGATCCTATTTCAAAATGGAAAGGGAAAGGGGATAGGGATGTACTCAGTATGAAGACGCTAGGTTCAATCCTCAGTACCAAGATTTAAAAACAGAGCAAGAAGGAAGAAGAGGGAAGGGAAAGAAAAAAGAAAAGAAAGGAAAAAGAAAAGCAATCATTCTGCCAAACAGCAGTTTGGACACAGAAGAAAGTGATAGGAAAGGAAATGAAAGGGCAGAGGGGAGAGGAGATGACTGTCCCTGAGCACGGAAGTGGCCACCTTCGCCTGGCGAAGCCCAGTTTTCTGATTGCAGGACAGAGCTAAAGACTAGCTCTCCCCAACCTCCAACAGGAAACCATCTGGAGAATAGAAACCATCATTCGCATTATGCTTCTCTTCATTGTGTTTTCTCAGTTATCTACATTCATCAGGGAAAAAATGAGTTAGGAGAAGAAAATGGGCAAATTTTTCATTGACATTTCAGCGATCCATGTTGGGCGTGGGGGTCATAGAAAAAGTGGAGTTTTTCCAATGGGCGTGGTCCCCATGAAAACTTGCCCCTCCATTCAGTGAGAGGGGGAGGGAGCAGGACCTCCCTTCGGCAGATGCTACCCAGGGCCATGTCACATGGACTCCTTTGGGCCCTGAACTCTGAAGATATGGAGCTGACTCTTCCCTAGAAACAGTGGCCTGCCACTCTCGCACAGGCCTGTTGGGTCCATACCCAGCAACCTTTGCAACACACAGCAGAGAGCCAGTTACTCTCTTCCAGGTCCAGCAACACCAGGCCCCATCCTCAAACTAGAATATTATTCTCAATATGTACATGTTTTCTATTTAAACTATGTCTGTCTCAGCTGCTCCAGGGAAATCTTTTAATAAAAACAATAAAGTTACTAAGATATGGATGAAGGTTAAGTCTTGATACAGATCTCAGGAATCTAGGTATCCAGGCTACAAAAACAGTTACTCCAAACAGATTTTCTCAAAATGATTTCATATGTTTCAGATCTTTTTCCAAAAAATGTCCCTAAACATACATAGCATGAAATCATGCTGTACTTTTGTCAACTCAGCTGCACTGACAAATGCTTCTTCCTGTGTGACATCATTCCTGGCACCATCCCCTTCTGTCACTGTCATAAATCCAGCGTTTCAAGAAAATGCTGGCTTGGATTTTATCCCAAAGTGGTCCTCACTGCTTACTAAGTGAGAATAGGAATTGTTTAGGCTTTATTTCCAACAGTGCATTTACATTTATTGAATTCAAAATCTTATGGATAGTCAGCATAGCTATCTTTATCTACATCAAGAGGTTGAAAGACTTAAGTATATATCCATGAGACACAGGGGCTGCTGCTTTAAGTATCATCGATAGTTACAAGGCTGTTTCATAAAGATCTTAACTCTGAGACAGACAGAAATAATTTAAAGCCATTTTCATAATGCATTTTGTGATATTTACATATTTGTTCCAGAAGGCAGAGGCTGAAGTACCTCAAAGCTATGTGGCAAATGTGGTATCTTAAGATTTGCATGTCATAAAACCATTGCATGTGAGGTCTTTGAGTTACCTTCATCGTCACGTCCCTCTCCTAATTTCACCATAAGGAAACTGAGTCCCAGTTACCAACTAGCTGGCTACAGTACCCCTGGCATGTAGGTCTTTTTTTACTGCTGGAATGAGTCTCTTTCTTGGCTCCTACCATTGGAGAGAAATCTCCAGATAAGAAGTTTCATCTTCTCACCCAAATCATTCTCACCACAGAGCGCCCAGCTGTTTTTACTCATGAGCAAATCTGAAATTAACACTAACCTAGTTGTGGCCTAGGGAAAACCTGTTGTTAAAAGTTTTCATGTTTGGGCCGGGGAGTTAGCTCAGTGGTTCTGGTGCCTGTCTTTCAAGTGCAAGGACCTGGGTTCGATCCCCAGTAACCACATACCATATTGGGCATGGAGACTCACGCCCAGCAGCAACCAGTACCACATACCACAGTGCTGGGCATGGTGGCTCACGCCTGTAATCCCAGCACTCAGGAGGCAGAGGCAGGAGGATTGCTGTGATGTGAGTTTGAGGCTGAGCTCAGGGCCAGCCTGAACCACAAAGTGAGACCCTGTCTCAAAAAAAAAAAAAAAAAAAAAAAAAAAACA
>PVIR01001458.1:9894-55040 GCA_004026965.1 Petromus typicus | reverse complement strand
TCTGCCTCTGCCTCCCAAGTGCTGGGACTACAGGTGTGAGCCACCACACCCAGCACTGTGGTATGTGGTTCTGATTGCTGGTGGGTGTGAGTCTCCAGACCCAGCATTGCTATATGCGATTATTGGGGATTGAACCTGGGCCCTTGCACTTGTAAGGCTGGTGCCGGAACCACTGAGCTAAATCCCTGGCCAGCCATAGAGTTTTGACTGAGTTTTTTTTCCAGGTAAAGACTCCAGCTCTTTTTAAAATCATTGTGCTAAAACACACATGTAACATACGATTTGCTGTCTTCACCATTTACGAGTGCGCCGTTCAGGAGTGTTAAGTATGTCCACATTGTTGTGCATGATTCCAGGTTTAGTTACTTCTCTTTATAACTCATTTTCTACCCCTTTATGCTTCTGTATTTTCCTAAATTTCTGCCAAATATCTTTGGAAGATACATTTCATTATTCCAGGGGTCTTGCTGGACAAATCCTTTCCTAAAGGCTTTTATTAGAAACCTCCTTGTTTAAATTCAAAAGCAACATCTCGACTCCCTGTGGGTAGGCTGGCCAGGGCATTTTCAGAATCTCGATAGAAAGAAAGCCCTATTGTTTTTTTGTAAGTAGAGGGTGGAGGCAGAAGGAAGGGGGCGAGAGGTAAGGGTTCTATTTATTTTCCGGCTTTTCCTCATAGCTGCTTATCTCACGCTTTGTAAGAATTCTTGACACGGTCTACTGTTATTTTCCTTTATATGTCATTTGCTGTGTTTCGCCTTTTCGCTGGTGTTTTCTTTAAAAATGAGTAAGAGTAATGGGCAGGAATACGTTATACATCCCATGTGTACAAATCACTCTTTTATCTCGGGCTCCTTTCTTCCCAGAGCTTGCACTCGCCAGCGCATGCTGAGCGGGTCTTTCGAAGGGCAACCAGCAAAAGAAAGGTCGATCCTCAGCGTGCAGCATCACATCCGGCAGGAGCGCAGGTGAGTGCGGGAAGATGGTCCTGGCGCCGGCAGGAGGAGGGAGGGAGGTGTGCGCATGTGCGCCGCTGTCCACCACCCCGCTGGAGGAGGCTCTTGGGAGGGACTGCGTTCTATCCCCGATCATAACAACATGGAAACTCACAGTCCAGAGCAAAGATTCAAAACATCCATCTTTCAAAGGCTTCTTCCTTGGTGGATAATCACATTCTCACTTTTAAAGGCAGAAGGGAAAATTTTTAAATCTTGCTAAATGGAATAGTAGGCATTTGGAGAAAAGGTGTGCTTTAGCAGTTAAAAAAAAATTGAGACATTTGTGTAGTTGTATAAAAAGACATTTCTGGTTATCTTTGAGTCATGGTCATTGATCTTGAGATGCACTGATTGTGATCATTTTAGGTCCCTGAGACATGGATCCAACAGCCAGAGGATCAGCAGGGGGAAATCTCTTGAAACTTTGACCCAAGATGTAAGTTACAAGCAGTGCTTTTGGATTTTTGGAAACACAGATACGAAAATATTTAAATGTGTGTCTAGATGATTCCGGTGCTTCGGTCTTCCTGTCGTCCTGTTGTCTCCTTAGCACTTCACACCAGGAGGAATCAGGAAACAACATGGAAAATAAATTACACGACCAGGACGGACAAATGACGGCTACCTACAAAAGTCCAGACACCCTAAAAGATGTGCCTTAGTTAAAAGTAACACAGAAGTGATGTGTCTGCTTCATTTGACTGAAACTAAGGAAATTTAGAAAAGAATTTTATGAGAATGATTCATGTTATTAAATTTGAATATTTACCAAGTTCCAAATATTGTGGAATACAGAACTACTATTTATAAGTTCAGGGCCTGCACATTAAAAATTAATATTTTTCCAGAAGAATTCTGTCAAAAACCACACAGAATTTGCCAAAACTTTTTTCTTAGACTATCAGTTGTTCATGTGTTTTTTCGCTGACTCAATAGCCATGTACTGAACATGGAGAGGAGAAATGGGGTAGACATGAAAGGAACTCTCTGGTCTTCTAGAGCTTTCATTCTAGAAAAGAAGACAGATGCTACAAGACCAAAGAAATGATAAAATAGTTCGGAGCGATCTCATCTAAATTTTCCATATCTCTCTACTGTGTAACACATTTGCTTGGTTGTGGAAAGTAAAACAAAGCAGTACAAAGAAATCACCAGAAGACATTTGGAGCGAGGAGTTTTAGATCTGACGGGCAGTGTAGACCCCTCTGTAGTGGCCCAGAGACATAATGAAGCTAAGAAACAAAAGCTGAAGAATACGCAGGCCACCCCGCAGGTAGAGCTTCCTGAGATGACCGCGAGAGAGACTGGGATGTAGACCTGAGCTTGGATCTGGTAACTTGGCTAAGAACAGGGCCTTGGGAGTTCAGAGCCAAGGATGGCGCTTGGGAAAGGAGAGTTAGCAAAGAAAGATGGTAAAGCCACAGTCGGTAGCCTTCTTCTCCACTTGTCTCTCATTTCCTGAGAATTTCTGCAGTATTCAGTGTACTGTCTCTGCTTTCACTTCACACTCTGCTGTGTTTCCTTAGTAAATGTTCCAGACAGAAATGAGAACAAGAAGCTGGTAATGAGATCACCTGTTTTCACCCAATATTGGCAATGTGAGTCTGGCAGGTGTGCGGCTGGGATTCCACTCAGGCGTCTTCATCCAGAGCTCTATCTGCTTGGCCTCCGCGTGACTGGCAGGGAATGAGGTCCAATAGGAGCCCCGTGCGGTTCAGTGTCAGGCATGCGGCCGGCAGGAGACTGCCAGGAGAAAACCCAGAGGCAACATTTGTTCTGAGCACATTGATTCGGAGGGCATCTACCATCTGCTGAAGGATCAAACCACAGTGTGGATTTGAAAGTGTCTTGAAATGCATACAACACAGGCCCTGCCAGAGCGGCCTCCCTTCCAGAAATTGCCTCTTCATAGACTTTTTATATTTTTCACACAGATGTATAACAAAGTCCATCCCCCATCTTTTCCACAGAGAAACGTTATGGGTTCAATCATTTCACAAAACCTCCTTATAATCTTCTCTGCCATAATTGGAGACATTTACATTAGATATTTTTACCACTTTTCATTTATTCCTAAAGATACAAGGTGCAGAGACGTGGAACGAAAGAGTGCTTCATGGGCGGTCTGTGGGGTTACCTGGACAACGGCTTCCTTCTTCCCACAGTCTGGAGAGTCCAGGTCCAGGTTCCTCTGACCCGCATGCCCCGCCCCCATCGCGTCTGACTCAGTTTCTGCCCCCATCGAGGCTCTGCCCTCCCTGGGGGAACACATTTCCACAACAAGCCAGCAGCCTGCAACCTCACCTTGTAGTCTTTTGCCAAAATAGCACCTCCATATTGAATGTACCTGTCTTCAAGCATGCTCCAGGTTTTTTTTTTTCGAAAATTATTATTAAAACACGAAGTATCCACTACTGTGAAATACTTAGTTGTTTTTTCCCATCTTCCCAATTAGTCCAGCAGCTCAACAAAAACAGGGTTATGTCTTATTTTTCCTCCTACCATGTCCTCAGTGGTAGAACAGTACCCAGCACATCATAGGATTTCAATTAATACATGCCGAATGATTTTTAGAGGAATAAATGTTCTTTCTGAGATATTTATGGTCATTTAACTTTACATATAATAATTATATGTTACAGGTTCTATGTGTAATTCTATATGTAATCATTATATGTTACAGCTAAATATACTCGATACCAAGATATGATAAAAAATATAGTGAATATTTAAATTTATAAGACATACTATAGTAAAGGATTCATTGCCATTAATCCTCACTTGTGGTGCGTGTGTCCTGTTCTTGGAAGTCCTCTCTCCTGAGAGTTTTTAGTTGTGCTGTCATGGCCGCCAAAACATTTACCTTTCATGGCCATTTCGACCTTGGGGAAGAGCCAGCAGCAGCCCAGGGATAAGGAGGACGAGCGAACGGTAATGTTTTAGGGGCCCGCCTTTCCCTTGGATGGCACTCACCGTGTTATTGATCATGACTTACGGAAACACTCGATAAGAACGACCAGAGCTGTTTCACAGAGCGGCAAGATATGAAACAAGTGGGTTCAAAACAAAATACTTTGACGGGTATTAAGGACAATGTGTCTATCACTGGAATTATTTTTATTTAAACACTCACTGTAAGTTTTGCTTAAACCACATACACATATCTAGCATATATAATTTCGAATTTTCAACAACAGCGGTATTTTGGCCTTCGAGGAACCTCCCATTGTAACAGGCGTCCTTTTCACTGGTTTCCAGCACAACACAGTGAGATACAGAAACGCACAAAGAGAAGACAGTGAGATAAAGATGATTCAGGAGAAAAAGGAGCAAGCAGAAATGAAAAGGTACCTGCGCCGAGCACTCCGCGGCTCTCTGGCTGGGTGCTGGCGGCAGCCGTGGCCTCAGCTTGGTAAATGTCCCTTTCCAGGAAAGTACAGGAGGAGGAACTAAGAGAGAACCATCCCTACTTCGACAAGCCGCTCTTCATCGTGGGGCGGGAGCACAGGTTCAGGAACTTCTGCCGGGTGGTGGTCCGTGCTCGCTTCAATGCGTAAGTGCCCTCGGGGTCCCGTCAGCAGCAGAGCTTGAACCCTAAGGGATCACAGAGTAAACTGTGCGCAGGGCGGTAATCAGACTGCTGGCCTTTGCTGAGCGCCAGACCCGGGTCAAACACAGGTCAACATTTGTAGAAAACTCACATTGACAAACACGTTAACACCAGTTTTATCTGTGCATTTTCATGCTTGCCTGATGGATTCTTATCAATGTTATGAATTCCATGTTTTATTATGAAAATGCCTAAACCCAGGGGGACTAAATTACATTGTGAATGTCACTGTTCACGTTTTCTATCAGACTTGTATTTCTTTGTGATCAAAATCCTCAAGGTGATTGATGCTAGAGTAATGTGAGGTAGAAGTAAAGTTGACCAATGGTTATGGAAAGAAAACCACCTGGCCTCTGTCGCTGCCCCACCAACATGGGAGGAATGAGAAAGAAAGTATCAGTAGGGTAAACTAGATGAGCACTTATTTGTAGAGATCTCAGCCAAGTTTTCCAGGCAACCAATGGATGAAATTAATTTTGTCAAAGGTAACTTTAATATCCTGCAGATATTAAAGTCTCAGGGCAAGTGTAAAGCTTCCCGGCAGTTCCTGACAAAATTGGACCTTCTCTGATGCATTTTTTAAGTAAATTGATCTCTTTGGTAGATAATTTATTACTGGCTGAATTGCTCCCCTCAGATCCATGCATTCACGTTTTTTAAAACAGGGTCTTGTTATGCAGTTCAAGCAGGCCTTGGACTCACTGAGGATTTAGCCCAGGCTGGCCTTAAACTTACGATGGTCCTGCTCCCTCCGCCCCCTCAGTGCTGAGGTTAAAAGCATGGGCCGCCACTCTGGGCCCCATATATTTAACTTTAAATAGGTAATTGAATTGAAATGAAGTCATTAAGGTGAGCCATAATCCAGGATAACTAGTTCCTTGTAAAAAGAGGACATTTGGACTCAGACACACGTAGTCTTCATGAAGACAAAAAAGGGGGAAAACTGTCTACAGGTCAAGGAGACAGGCCTAGTACAGATTGTGCCCTCACAGCTCCCAGAAGAAATGACCTTTTAGAGCCCCTGAGAGAGAATCATTAAAAACTTCCCCGAGTTTCCACAAAGTACAGGAAGAAGATGGCAATTTAAAAGTTGATTTGATTGGCTCTAGCCAATGCAGGTTTTTCATCTTGAATTACCCCATCAGCTCCCCCCACCTTAGCATCTAATTGCCAGTCCCCCACCTCATTTAGCGCAGTGTAATTCTCCTTCTGTCACAAAAACAGACTGCTTCAGACTGTACTTGATGAGGAGTACAGGGAAAGACTGTCAGGCCTCACTACACAAGCACACAGGCTTCCTGAAAGTGAAAGCTGTCCCTCCACTAGGCAAGACTGTAGAAATCACTCCAAGACCACAGCCACTCTAAGGCAGAGAGTATCAAGCTGAACAATTATGAAGAACAAACTTGTGCATCCTTGAAGGCAAAAAGTTTAAATGTGTGCTTTTAAAGGAAAGAGAAAATTAGATTTTGCAATACCCACAGCCAGAATTTTTGCATGGAGCCCTGAATCCTAAAACCAAGTGTTCTGAGAACTAGAACACTGTTCATAAGCATTCATTTATCTAGTGTCCTTTGCCTTTCAAAGTCAATAGCTACCATATTTCATAACGGGCATTTTATAGAGGACATAAAGGAAATGTTAGGTTGATGAGGTATTTGTAAATACTCTGCTGCCGGGTTGTCTCATGCCTGTTCCGTTGGGGCATTTCATATACTTATTCTCTTTTACAGATCTAAGACAGACCCTGTTACAGGAGCTGTGAAAAATACAAAGTACCATCAACTTTAGTAAGCACTGTCAACTATTTTTTCTTCACTTTTAACTATTTTATCACTTTTGAAGTATTCATGTGCTTTTTATGCCACCTAAAAAATATTAAAAATCCCCATTTATTTTCTTAATATTATACTAAGAAGTAGCTAACTGGGGGACTCACTTTTTATAAGTTTAATTGAAATCTTTATTGGTACATTATATATACATATCATGACTGCACTCAATGGAGGGCTCGCTTTTTAAAGTACTAGTCATGTTAACAGACTAACAGAAGCCCCACTGCTGGCCCCTAGTGATCTGTCCTGGACCTTCTGTGTGCCTCAATCTTGCTTGGTCTCTGGCAGTGATTTGCTGGGATTGGTCACTTACCTGGACTGGGTCATGATCATCGTCACCATCTGCTCCTGTATCTCCATGATGTTTGAATCCCCCTTCCGAAGAGTCATGCACGCACCTACTTTGCAGGTACTGCCACTACATCTCAGCTCCCACTTGGGTGGTTAAACACTGACCTGCAGTGTCTCCACTCCCATGACCAAACTGCCTTATGCCCCTTGCAGATCGCTGAGTATGTATTTGTGATCTTCATGAGTATCGAGCTTAATCTGAAGATTATGGCAGATGGCTTATTTTTCACTCCAACTGCTGTCATCAGGGACTTTGGTGGAGTAATGGACATATTTATTTATCTTGTAAGTCTTTGGTTATTTCCTACATGTAAAATATAATGGTTAAGTAAAATTTCCTGAATCTCTTGGTGCAAGAGCAAGACATGTGAGGTCTAGTGCCATGACTGCAGTCTATGCATTCTACAGTACACCATTACATACAGATAAGGAACACACGTTAAAATCTAAATAAAGACCACTAAAGTGTCCATGCATAGTTGCTCAAGTACACCAACCAGAATTCTATATATGAGCATGAAACAGGAATAAAATTTAAAACCATAAAACTATTTTGCATCCCACATGTTTTGCATCTCCTGTGATACAAAATGTTAGAATCATGTAAATTGTGTTATTGATTAATAGTGTGTTTTGTTGAAAGCAAACTAAGCTCTTGTGGTTGGACCTCTCTCCTGATTCGAACATGCGGAATGCCGGGTTAGAGACATCCAAGAGTTCAGTCCAATTAACCAGGAAAGAGTAGATGCAGAGAAAAATTTTCGTAGAAAAATCTACGCAAAGAAGGTATGAAATCCATGACTGGGCAAGAACAAGGAGAAATGTGATTAGGAACAGGTAGCACACTGTTGATAATTAATAAATAGTGGTGAACTTGTTAAAGAGGCATTTTAACCATGTCACATCGGTGGAAACTCCACGCACTAAATTTTAAAAAGAAAGTGTTGAGACGCACAGACACAGAGTGGACGCCCCCATTTCATTGCTGCGTACGTGAGGCTACTTTCCTTGGAGCCTCTACCAGCTCCAGGACTGGGTCATCATTTCCTCTAACAGACTATGTCATACACCTTTGTCTAGCCCACATAGTGCACAGAGTCCCTGCTAAACGAGAACCTGTGCTCAGCTGGCTCTGAGAAGCTGTAGTGTGTAGATGAAAATCTGTACAAATGGCAGAGACTGTTTTTTCTGTCTAGGTGAGTTTGATATTTCTTTGTTGGATGCCACAAAACGTACCTGCCGAATCAGGAGCTCAACTCCTCATGGTCCTTCGCTGCCTGAGACCCCTGCGGATCTTCAAACTGGTGCCTCAGATGAGGAAAGTTGTTCGAGAACTTTTCAGTGGCTTCAAGGAAATCTTTTTGGTATGTCAAAGGGACCCTCGGCTTCCGCTTCATCACAGTCAGACTGTTAGGTAGCTACAAGGGCACTGCGGGAGTCTCGCTGGGCAAGGTCACACCGACAGTTTTGTGTGTTCCAGAGGGCCATACAAGCAACAAAATACACCGTGCTTCAAGAGACTCCAGCACAGGTGCTTCTGGAGTATCAGTTTATGTGATTTAATGAACAAACACTAACAAAAAGAACTCTGGAAAGCCCCATAAGTGTTGAATTCACAGAGGTTCTATCCACTAAGCTTTTCATTCTTCATTTTAATTTCTGCTCTGGGTTCAATTTCCTCATCTGGAAATTAAGGATAAGAAACTTCAGGTCCATCTATCTCACAAACAGGAATAGGATAGCATCTTGTATGTCCTCTTATACACCTTGGTTTAAAATTTGTCTCTAGGTCTTGGGATTGTCACCAGAACAACGTGAAAAATATCAGTACAAGTAAACTCTGTTTAAGCAGCTCAGCTGCAGTACAGAATATGTACAGATATGATTCAAGGGGCCAACACTTCTTTGGGTTGGCAGACATTTCAGGGTGTTCTGAAAGAACAGAGCTCAGGATAAAATAAGGAGTGAAAAGCCCAGTACAGACAAACTATTGCAGGGGATCCTGGCTCTCCAGCAGAGCGATCAAAAGTTCTTTCCGTTATGGATGAGCTTTGAGTGTGCATGAGAAACATGAGTCCATTTACATAAGCTTGTTTGTATCTTGCTTTGTCAAAACATCCCCAGGATTAGACATTAGCTGAAGTCATAGTCGGTATGAAGGTATTTTAGGGATAGTGATTTGGTGATGTTGTGAGGGGCGTACAATCACTCACGTATTTTTTAAAGGTGCGTTTAAAAATCCTCCTATTTACTCAAAACCATAGAACAGTGACCTTTGACACAGCTGGGAGCAAAACAAGGCAGACTTTCTCCAGGCGGCTCACGCATGTGGCTTCCTGGCCGCTGATGGAGCTAAATGAACCCAGTATCTTCCTCCCGACGTTTCTGTGTGACTTTAGGACACTGGGGCACATATTTAGATTATTCCGTCAGTACAGTTCTGGATTTTACTCTCGGCCACTTTCCTCTGCCGACACCAAACTGTTCAGCCAGCAGAGGGCGCACGAGTTCGTTAACGGATTTGCTTCTCTGGACAAGTCATCCGGAGTCCTGGAGCACAGTACAGCGACGCCCCGCTGACCAGGATGCAGTCACTGTCCCTCGTTAAGCTCTTCTGAGAAGGACAGCATCTATTTTTAAAAAATCAGGCACAATGTAATTTCTTTATTCCATTAGGTAAAATAGAACAAAGAGTTACTTTCAAAATCAGAAAAGTTCAAATCACTTAAAAAAAATCACACTTTCTCTTTTTAAATTTTTTGTCAGTACATGTTTGCAATGTACATTAACTACATCTATGTTGGGGAGTTAATACACATACATACCACATCTGTTTTCATTTTTAAAATGTGATTTTTTTTCCATTTGACATTTCTGTTACTCTAATTGAATAACTGATGGTGGAAAACTTACAAGATATTATTTTTTAAAAACTATAAAGATTATATAATGTGATCTAGAAAACAATGTTTATATCACCATGTAAACCAAAACTAATGTTTACATTTTATCAAAAAGTTTAATATTTCATCATTTCTTTCAGGTTTCCATTCTTCTGCTGACATTAATGCTTGTTTTTGCAAGCTTTGGAGTTCAGCTTTTTGCGGGAAAACTAGCCAAATGCAATGACCCCAACATTATCAGAAGGGTAAGATGTGCTGTCTGTCCTTTGAAATAAAATTAGTTGGCCATTCCTTGGAAAGCTGTGGACCGGTGGCTGCTAAGCCTGCCTTGAGATCCTCTGATGAAATGCTGAGAATTCCTTCCCATGAACTCCTTCGGCCTTAGGCGTGTGTCCCTGGTAAAGACTGATGCGGTGAAGGCGCAGCTCAGAGCCCTGTCCTCCCTCTAGTTTGTACCCTTCGCTGCTGCCGTCTCGAGCACAGTCACTCACGTGTCCACTGCTTCTGGCTGAGTGAGAAGCTCTCCCTTCAGACCTTCCACAGCTCCACCCTGTCTCTGTTCTGTGTTATTCGTAATAATAGTGTGTGTTTTTGATATGTGATGAATATGGTTCACCCTGGGGAGCGACTATACATACACACAGCATCTTTGTCTTTCTCACTTGACTCCCCTTTCCCTTCCCCCCTCTTCTCCCTTCACCTGTGTATCCCTTTCCATTTGCAAAATGGAAAATTCCATATTCATTTGCATTTCCCCATTTCATATTATATATCTTTTATTTTTCTCTTTAAATCATTTGTATTTTCTGTTTCACATGTAGGAGAAATTGAACAATATTTAAGTTTGTGTGTCTCATCTATTTCACTAAGCATCATAGCCTCAAAATGCATCAGTTTTCTTCCAGATGACTCACAAATATCCTTCTTCGTGGCTGAATAGTGTTCCATGACGTATATTTTCTCTGTCCTTTTATCTGTTGTCCATTGACTCTGTTGTCACATACCACTCCTATCAGCAAACAGCCCTCCTGCAAAGATATACGGGAGCAAAGCTCGACCCATACTCCTTTTTCATTACTTCTCCTCTGTCCACATCTTCCCCTTTAGAAAGCAGAGCTTGACATTGGCTCTCAGCTGCCAAAGCCTCCTCGTTAGGGCCCCAAGAAGGACCCACCCTTGAACACCTCCTCATGCCATTCTCCTCCTTTCATTTGTCCCTCGAAGCAGGGTGGGGGAGGTTCCGGAACTTGCTATGATCAAACACATGCATTGCCTCTTGGTAAGGTGGACAGCTCTCCCTCACACGACCAGTCAGGGACTCAGGTGCCTTCATTTGGTGAACCTGTCCTCTGCTGAGTCTTCAGGGTCTTCTCATTTTTGGCTGGCAGATAAGAGCAGACAGCTAGCTGTGTCACACAGGGCGGGGGCCAGGCCTGCCAGTGGCACACACAGTTCTGTGCACTTTGCCCTGGCAGAGGGGCCTCAGCACACTGGGGGAAGGCCGGGAAGTGTGGTTCAGTGCTGTTCCCTAGAGAAAAGGACCCAGTTTGGATGCCCACTTATCTCTATTGTCCTGTCCCTACTGTTCTGGCTCTGGGATCATTCTCTGTGTGATACATAGATTACTGATGCAAACTAGTGCTGCTGATGTTTACACTATCAAGAATGTTTCCTCATCCCTCCAATTAAAATAAAACCTCATCTCAGTTAAGTGTGTGTATTTCTAAAAAGTCTAAGAAAGCTGGGCTATGTTATATATTTCTAGAAAATGTGGCTGATATAGACATTAAAGGAATTGTTTATCTTGTAATCATTGTGGAGTACAGATAATACCTTTGTCCACCCCAAATATATCAACAGTTATATTAATATGAGGACTTTAGGAAGTACTGGTCTGGGACAGGTAGTCTAGAAATTCCATAAACCTGAGAAGAAGTAGCAAGGAACATGATATAAAGGTCACAAGGTACTAAATAGCAGATATAGGAATAAATAAAGATCTGGCACATTAGAGCACAAGCTTAGAAAAGGAGCAAGAGTTATTTTAAACTCACAATAAATAGAAGCTAGAGGATAATAACAACATTTCAACATGAAGCCTTCGAGGCCCCCTAGGTGACTCAGTGTATTAACGATGGCCCAGGAGGATGGAGATGATTCACTGTGGACTCACTCCCAGCCTGAGCAGAAAACTGAGTGTGTGGATAGGGCATGAGGAGCCCCTGGGACTTGGGTATCGATGCACAGCAATTTGCCTCTTTTCTAAAACCGTGAGGTATGTGGACAGCTCAGAAGACAAGGCCAAGAGATGGTTGTCCTGCAGAACACCAGAGCAGGCTGGACCAGTGGAACCGATCGAGTGAAACGTGTCCTTGCCTCTCCTCTAACCCCCTCTCCTCCTAAAACACATTGGCCAAGAACATCAGGAGCGTGAAGGACACATCAATTCTTTCTCCAAGTTTTGGTTCATCTTTCTCAATGAAGAAACAAATGGTGAAAGGGAAACTAGACCCGCCAACCTCTAACCATCCAATCACATTGCAAGACAGAGACCCTAGATGTTGGGACAATGTTTCCCAGTGTGGAAAGCATATTATTTTCTCCCATTTCCTCAATATTTTTTTTCCTCTGCTTTCTTTTCTTAAAACCTGACAGCAGACTTCTCAAGATCAAGATAAGCAGAGATGTGGGTTCTAGAGTTTAGGCCCTGAAATGGCCAAAGATACCTTTTAACTAATAATTGTTAAGTATCTGAGGCACCATCCTCTGCAATGAAGTAAATATTGGAAAAAGTTAGCTCACTACCAGTTCTACATTTCCAGTCCAATCAGAATTTGTGTTTCATGGTCCAGCAGCTTTAATCCAAAGTCAGCTGTCACAGGAAGCAGTTGCAATGTACTGTCTGTATGAGACATTACGCATACCAGGCAGGGGTGGTGAAAGGGATGAAAGAGGATTGGAGATGAGCAAGAGTAGCCCTCCTAAGCAGAGAAACTAAAATAATGAGAGACATCAGAGTTCAAAGAGGAGACTTGATGTAGAGGCAGGAAGCAAATAAGAAGAGAGGAACGTGAGACATTGAATCAGGCTCCACCTCAGAATCCTGCTTTTGTCTGGCCGCCCCTTCCCTCTGAGTCTGTGTCCTTCTCTCTGACACGTCCTACACAGTGATATTATTAAGTACATCAGCGTATTTATGTACCTAACCCAGTCTCCAGTAGACAGTGTTATACTTCATTTCCCTGCCATGTTGACAAGAACTGAAAATCAAGGCTGGAAATGTAAGGTAGGGAGAGAGCCTGAGGATCCCAAATGCCAGGTAGTGGGGTTTAGAATGTCTTTGATGAAGAAGGAAAAAGCATTAAAGATTTGTAAGAAAAGGTGTCAGATACTTCTAAGTGCTCATCAAGTATCAAGTATCCTTTTCATTATCTGTATTTAATTAATGTGGAGAAGAGGGGTAAAATTCACAAATAACGTGTCAAAGGCCACCCACCCCATAGCACAGTAGGGATTCTGACCAGAAAGCTGAGACTCACAGGCTGTGCTTATCTCAGGGTACAGCTGCCTTGGGCAGCCAGAGATGGGCTCAGCTAGGCCAGTTGCGAGGCACAGAGAGGCCAAGATTGTCCTGGTGTCTCTGAATGCTGCACCACAGAGATCTCTTTGAAATAATGCTGTGGAGGGAGGAGTAGACATGGCTAGGAAAAATGACAGCAGTGTATGTCTAACTTTAAAAAGTATGTAAAGATAGAAATTATGTTATATCAGATATGCAGAGGGGGAAAAACTGAAAAATACATACCAAAGTATAAATTTCATTTATCTCTGGGTAACTTCAGGGAAATTTTCCTTCCTATCATCTGTCAGGCTTTGTAAACTAAAGATGTATTACTTGTGTCAAAAGAGTTTTGTTTCAAAAAATTCTGTTGGTAATCAAGGAGGAGGTCATGTTCGGTTAAATTTGCATGAAGCCATGGGTCATGAGACGTAAGACAAACAAGATAACTTGATGTTGATAGTTTACGCACAGAAATAGGAAGGCCAAAGCCAGGAATAGTGACACAGGACTATCATCCCACCACTGTGGAGGGCTGAGGCTGGAGGATTGCAGGCTTAGCCTGGGCAACTTACTGGTTTGGTAGAACCCTGTCCTACAAGAAAAAGACAGAAAGAGGGAGAGACAGACAGAGAGAGACCTGCGGATCCAAAATGTAGACAGATTTTAGGATTAAAGACGACTTCAAATAAATTTCGTTCCTGTTGAAATATTCAAGTTATGATCAATAATTTTATCTTATATGGGTGGGAAGGGCTATGGGAAAAATGAGAATTAAGTTGTGTCTTATACTGGTACAAATCCCCATTATGGAGTGAGATCATGACGCATATATGTAATGTACCAATAAAGATTTAAAAATTTTTTAAAAAAGAATTTTATTTTATATAATTCAAAAAAGAGCGATTTAGGTTTCAAAGTGCAAATATCATACCAAAGAAACAAAACAACCAAGGGAAGAGCAACAGAAAAATCAGTAAAAATTGCTCTGGAGACCTTTCTAAAATTATATTTTTGAAGCACCTTTACTGAAATATAACTCACATACTATAAAATTCACCTTCCAAATGTACAGTTCAATAATTTTAACACATTTAGAGCTGCACAGCCAGCACAGTGCCCACTTTTTGAACATTTGTGTCACTGCAGAAAGGAATTCTGTATCCGGTAACTATGGTCCTTTACCGTTTTATCCCTCCCTCTGCCTCTGGTCCTAAATGACTGTTGATCTACTTTTTTAAAAAAAAAATCTCAATAGAGTTTCCTATTCTGGACTTTCATACCAATGGGATCGTACACCACTTGTTCTTCTGTTACTAACTCTTCTCACTTGCAAACTATTTCCTAGGATCATCTCTGTGTAGCTTCTATCAAAACTTCGACCCTTTCTTTGCCTAAGTAATATCCCACTGTATGTTTATGACACATTTTGTGTATTTGTCCATGTGAGTTGCTTCTACCTTCTGGCTGTTATGAATGTTGTGGATGTCGACATTCAGATACAAGTTTTTGTACAGACCTACAATTCCACTCCTTTCCGGAAGAGAGATGGCTAAGAGCGGACTCATGTGTCACGGGGTATGACAGTCCATATTCTATTGTTATAACAACACCCTGGACGCTGACTACATTTAAAAAGAGATTCATTAGCTCACAAGTTTGGAGGCAGAGAATCCAAGATTGAGCCGGCTGATCTGTTCTACCTCTGGTTGGGGCCTCTTGGCTACATCACATGATGGCAAATGACATGCTCGGGAGCCTGTGCAAGAAAGGGAAAGAGATGACACGGTCAGACAGGAAGTGAGAGAGAGCAAGGAGAAATGGGTTTTGCTCTTTTATCACAGCCCCTTCTCACAGGATCTGACCCCCAAGAGACCAGCAGTAGTCATGTTAGAGGACGGTGACCCCAGTGACCAAACCACCATACTTTCTTGGTCACCACATGGAACCACAAGCCAGGCGCATGACCCTGGAGGAGGCCTTCAAACCAGGTCCAAACTGCAGCACGTGGCAACTCTACATTTCATCACTAGATTATCTTCACTGATTTCCAAAGGCATTTTCCCGGCCTCCATGCCCACCAGTGCGGGAGACAACCAAGGATGAGGGTGCCCGTCTCCCCCATCCTCACCAGCATAGGCTGTACTCTGGATTTTTGATGGTAGCCTTTTTGGAGAGTGTGAACTATTATGCCACGGAGGTTCTGAATGAAAGCCACTTGTTCCCTAGGGCTGTTCCTGTGTGCCTGCTTGTTCCCCCAGTTCCCTGTGTTGGCCAGCTGTGTGCCCCCTTGGCCTTATGCCTGTATGGATCTGGGGCCAAATTGCTCTCACTTTCAGTGCCAGTGCCAACCTACTTCTACTTCTCTCGAGCCTTTATTACTATTTATTACTATTATTATTGTTTGTGGGCAATGCCGTCCACATAACTGCTGTTAGAAAGCCTTCATTTCCTGTTCTGTGCACGAAATGTTTCATCACTATTATCTTTTCAGAGTTCAGTTTCCCTCACTGCTTTTGTTTTTCCCACTTTAGGAAGACTGTAATGGAATATTCAGAATTAATGTGAGTGTGTCCAAGAACTTAAATTTAAAATTAAGACCTGGAGAGAAAAAACCTGGATTTTGGGTGCCCCGTGTTTGGTAAGTATCCCTGAGGAAGGCTGTTTGTCAAATTGGAATTTAAATCAATAAAATACAGCATGAACCTAAGTGTAATTCTGCTAAGATACTAAAGTGATTGTAATATAGGACAAAGCACAAGATTACAAGAAAATACAAAAATAAGATCAATAAAAGAGAAAGTGATACATTAGATTCCATGTTTCTTCAAGAAACTAATGAAATACTGCTATAGTATTTTCCTAATACTTCAAACATACATATGTGAATTCAAATGCCTTTAAAAGCTAATAAGGCTTAAAAAACAAAGATTTTCTAGGACATGAGAGCTAAACTCATTCTGAGTTTCTGTCTTAGAGATAAATCTGCTGTCCTTACAGCAGTTGTATAGAACCTTAAATCATGAGGCTATTTCTGTGCCCCCAAAATCCACTTACACATGGAGAGATTTCCATGATTGAAACAGTGGAGAGAAATAATCAGTAACACAGTTGATTATATCTCATTCTGTCTTTAAAATTCATTTTTCTTGAAAATGAGCCTTCAAAGCATCTGTGTCAAAGCTAGAAATATCTTGTACTTTCTCTCTTATCTACTGTATTAATGACTATGAAGGAAGCCTCTCTGCTTCACTGATGAGCCGCTGTTCTATTAACTCCAATTGTTCTTTTCATTATCGTTGTAAAATTTTTTGCCTATTCTTAGAATAACAATTGAGCCACAGAAACTGATTTTTTCACAATTGACATTCTCTCCCAAATGTCAGCAGCATTTCATTCAGCTGAAGCCTAGTATTCACTGTCATTTTACCTTGGCATTTCTTACTATGAAATTCATCTTTATAAACAGTTCAAGATAATTTATGTTGGTTTTGTTTAAGCATCCAAGAACTGTGAAAAAAGATTAATTTTGGTTGTGGGGCTTGAGCATGGATAAAGAATAATATGACCCACAGGGACATACTCATTCTAGTGTGCACTAGAAAAGCATTTTAATTTACATTAAAATAAAAAAATTAAAGAACCATAAAAAGTTTATTTTGTGAGATGAAATTTCATTATCCAAAATATAAATAGCATATTTATATCAGAGTACCAAAGGAGATTTATTTATCCACTGTTTTAAGATTTGGGCTAAAGCCTCGAAGCTGAATCCAAATAAGAAATAAAATATCTTTGCATCCTAAATAGAACAGTTGGACTACGCCAGCAGAACTTACTAAGGTATTATCAACCTGTGTCACCCAGCTGTATAAATTATGCCTTTGAAGATAATATCCTGCAGTCAATTGGAGTCAGGAGTAGAGGGCACTGTGGCTTTTCCACTCCCTTTACTCTGGAGGAAGGTCAAGGTGCCCCAGCCCAGGGAGGTCCATGGGAGAACCGCATAAGATAAGAGCTTGGAGAGTACAGCGGTCAGCTTCACATTACCGGGACACAGTCCAGTACCCACACTTAAGAGAAGAGGTTTAGTTTGGCTCACGGTTGTGAGGATTCAGTCCATGGTGGATGGCTCCCCAACAGAAACATTATAGAAGGTAGAAGGATATGGAAGTAGAAGGCTGCTCACAAGATGTCAGCCAGAAAACAGAGAAAGGAGGCTCCACAAAGGGAGATATATCTTCCAAAGGCATGCCACCACTGACTTACCCCTTGCAACCTGGCCCTGCCTCCCAGCAGCCCATCTAGCTGTAAACTTAGCTATGGATCTATCCACTGTTGAGTATAGCACCCCCATGATCTAATCACCTTTCAAAAGCCCATGTTTAAGTACATGAGACTTAGGGAGATATTTTAAATCTAAACCATAAAAGAAGCAAAAAGTAAGACGAGAGGCTCTTGTGGGCAAACTGCATTTGACTACCTAGCCAAACAGAGTTATCTGGATTCTGAGTTGGTTACTGTGAATTTGAAAATCATACCCGCCCCCAGGAGAAGGACTTTGATTTTATGACTGATAAGTGACCAAAAAACTTTGGGTCATCCCAAGATATCAAGAGACCTGGAACTCGGTGGAAGGCAATGTTTAGAGAAAGAAAACTCTGTGCCGGACTGCGCCTTGTGCTATTCAGCCTGTCATGTGTGTTCCTAAAAATCTAGTTTAGTTGAAATGCAATGTTTCCTGTAAATTATGACGTGGGTTTCAAGTTCAATGACATTTTAAAAGCATAAGAACACAGAGAGGCATCCATTGTCATAACTGCTTTTGGGCATTTGTCCATGCTTCTGTGTTGTGGGTTAATTGCAGTAAAATAAAAATCTACAGTCTAATAAATGTCAACTATAACTATGACAATTTTTAAATTTTTTTCTTCAGTACTCTAAGAGTTAGATGATGAAGTTTTTATAATTTTATTTTAGTTTTTATAATTCATATCTGCAAATGTCAAGAGGAAAGCTTCTGTAGTTAAAATTAGGATCTAAATATGCCCTAATTCAGGAGATAATCTAGATTCTGTATTCTCTTTTTAAATGAATACATTTATTTCCTTCTAAATCATTCAGATTTGATGAAATAAAAATCAGCTCAGAAAAAAGCATTAAACATGTCATACATTGTAGGCTTTAGGCAGAGGTCTGGGAGACAGGAAAATGAAATACACGAGAGAAGACAGTGTCCAGTTTTATAGGAAGTGTATTGATTTATGTGTTGCTTATAGCAACACATCGGGTATTATGCTAATCATTCATGCAGCCACAAATAAAGGACAATCTCTTCCCCTGGCATGGTTGTGTCTAGTGAAGAAAAGAAAATGAAATTACTCCTTTCCACCCTTTCCATCCCACCCCCAGAGAGTGGCAATGTATGCCTTTACGGTTTCCAATTATTAAACTATTTGGAAATTCACATCCAGGATCCAAGGCCACTTTGAGCAAATCCATCAGTGATCTTTCTAGTGCTTTCCAGTATCGTCAGGTCCAGGCAGAAGGGCTGCAGAGTCTCTGAGGCTGGACCTAGAATTGTTGAGCCTTTGCTTTGAATGGAAAACATTCACCATTATTGGATGAACACAGTAATAAATTCTAACACTCAAACTCACTGTTAGGACTCAGCAAACAGATGCCAACTAGCCCAGCCTCCCATCGCTGCGGCTGGCTGCACTGCACCCACAGTTGGGAAGAGCCACAGGTACTTGGCACAGGGCATTTGGCATTGGAATGTCACTGAACATCCTGCTTTCTGAATTTCAGGGCAAATCCTCGGAATTTTAATTTCGACAATGTGGGAAATGCTATGCTGGCGCTGTTTGAAGTTCTCTCCTTGAAAGGCTGGGTGGAAGTGAGGGATGTGATTATTCATCGCGTGGGGCCGGTAAGGAAGCAAGCATGGGAGCTCTGAATGCTTCCAGGGCAGCTTTCATTTGCTTCGATGAATAACCACACTTTTCCTTTATGCAGATCCATGGAATCTATATTCACGTGTTTGTATTCCTGGGCTGCATGATTGGACTGACCCTTTTTGTTGGAGTAGTTATTGCTAATTTCAATGAAAACAAGGTAAGAATGCTTGGTTTAAATACTTTAGGCTTTATTCTTTGCTAGCCCCTCATTTTGAGCAAATCTCTGTCTCCCCATACACAGCATGAAGTTAGATTAGCTGATAACGCAGCTGGTGTAAATAATCTATGTAACTATCTTACAAACTACCTAGTTGCTGCCTTTCAGACACATTATTTAGGAGTCCAGTTCTCCGGCTATTCTACCCTTCTTTTAACAATGTTACTAATTCACCACAACTGGTATCTCCTATTGTTCAGATTGAAAGGATGTTCAGCGAGTTATTAAAATACAATAGCTGAAAGAGATGCGCTGATTGCAGGTAATATTACTTTCACAAAAATGTAAATTGCATGCTTCTTTGCAACTCAGTAGGTAAACTCGGAATTTAGGTAGGGTACGGAGGAGCCGTGCAAATTTTTAAATCCTAATTCATAGAGTAAAAAGATTTGCTATATGGAGTGCAATCATGATGTGTATATTTAACGTACCAATAAAGATTAAAAAAAAGATTTGCTAATTTCAAGAAGCATGCTGACTTGGTAAAAGTTCTCATGGTCAGTACAAGACTCACTAATGAGAGGGCAGCAGTGTATCTTCTTATCCAAAGGAAACCTTAAGGATGAGCCTTTGGTCAGGCTCCTTCGGCTTCCCTTGTTCTGGGTGCAGCTGACAAACTGTCCTAGGAAAGGTGCCTTGGAATCATAGCAACTGACATGGACATAATTTTGAGCACTCACTACGTACTAAGATTCTGCATGCATTGATATCAATTTTCACAATTGTAAAATGCATAGCAGAAAAAAAGGAATACTTTGTCAGACTCAGCAAATTAGAGTCAGAAATCAGAATTAGCACCAGTTACTATCAGGTCTGCTTCTTCACATGCAAAAGTTTGAGAAGCTCTACTGCAAAGCCAAATTCACCCACCAAGTTTGTGCTGTTTGGTGCTATTCACGGCCCGGGCTGGTTCCCGGGCTGGCACTCACATCAGAGCTCTCTGGTTGGCAGCCGCACGGGGCACTGTATCATTCACTAAGCTGGACTCAACGTGTGTGGCACCATCACTCAATCAATGGCCATCTTTGATGTGCGCCTAATGAGTCCGTCATGTCATCTAGGCTTTCAAAGGGCACAATTCCAAAATCCTCCCTTGGGGCCCCAACACCAAGAAACATGGACTCTTAGAAAGACAGTGATTGCCAGCCCCGGCCTCTCTGTTTTACTCCCTAACACATTCGTAAGTGAGTTTCCCTGAGCCCTACAGTGTGCTCAGTCCCACACCAAGCAAAAAGAGGAAGAGGGGTCTTTCCAGATGCCTCTGAGCCACATGGCAGAGCAGACGCTGGGAATCCCAGAGGTGGAAAAGCAGCTAACGAGTCATTATCAGGACAGTTTGGGTCCTGCTGGCTCAGGGCACTGGTGGAGCCCCTGAGCGGGCTCCCAACTTCGGGAGAGTCAGAGTCTGTGGCCACTCACAGAAATAGAGCGACATAAAATGGTCATTAACAAGACACAGGTGTACAGTAAATTGCAAGTCTTCAAAGTAGAGAAATGGAGCTGTATCTCCCAAATGACCCCTGCGAAAGAGGGAAATTTTCAGTCATTTTGCCAGACACTGCAAACCAGAGTAATAACTTAGAATTTCTAAATATTGTGAACCTTTTAGGAAAAAAAAAAAAAAACTTTTGAGGAAAAATTTTTTGGAAAAAAGTTTTTGTGAAAGTAACACATAAGCAGCTATACAGCAGCATTTATCCCTGTATTATTTAGGTTTATCTGAGCACATCCTTAGGGACAGAGACTGCTGCTGGCATTGAGGACCTAACAAGTTGAACAGGAACACAGACTTCTGCCATTTGCAAGCACACAGCTTAATGGTCATGGCTCAAAGGTTTAGAAGTAGATTTCCAAACAGAGAGAGAGAGTAAAGGGATAGGAAGGTGGAAAGCAAGTAAGCTTTGGAAGCAAGGGCTTCCAAAATCAGAATTGTACAATATAGGTCTTCCTTAGAAAGTGGAAGACTGGGGCCAGGGACATAGTCCAGTGGTGCCACACTTGTTTGGCAAGCACAAGGTCCCAAATTCTATCCCCAGCTCTCCCCACCCCCGCCCAAAAAAGAAAAGAATAGAAAGACAATGCAAGCCTCTTTCCAAAGCTCCACATCTATGCTATTAATGTGGGATTTTTTTCTTGATTTCCTCACCATGAAATGATGTATTTAATATACTTCATTTGATGATAGTAAACTTTTCATACATTCTCAAATGATACTTTCACATTTATTTGTATTTTGTTTATATTCTTTAGAATTCACTTTTCCTTGTTTTATGTAACAAATGAATAATACTATCTTTTAAAATCTCTAGAAAAAGTGTTTGTTGGCAGTTAGTAAGTAGTTTTTCAGTACTAATGTAAAGAAAAAGTTACTGAAAGCAAAAACTATTATTAAGAAAAATGGTGTAATTAAAAATGACAAGAGGCCGATCACCAGAATGATAAAGAACTTTTGGATCTCACACTATACACAGCAAAAGTTAGCCAGTTTATAAAAGAACTAGCAAACCCATAATCATAGTGCTCCACTAAAAAACTCATAAACCAAACAAAAATTTAAAAATATGAAATATGACACAAAAATTTTATTTGTTGGAAATAAAAATGATTCTATCAGTGTGAATATGCATTATTTTAAAATGTATCCTCTATGAGCCCATAAAACAGGAACTATCAAAGAGTATAATGTGCTAAAAAGAAAATGATGGGAAATATTCCTCATTAATTCAGAAATGTTACCACAGTACGAGGAACTTAAAAATTAAAGAAGAAATCTGAACAGAACACTAGAGAGCAATTAGGAAATATCACTTTAAATATCATTTACATAAATTCTCACAAGACTGCGTAAACTAGTAATTAGAGACACGTATTCACTGTATGTGCTTGAGAAAAATCTGAGGTTCAATATAAATACTTCAAATATCCAGATCAGCAAGATATAATAAGAACAACAAAATAAAAGTGAAGAAAGTTACAGAGATTAGGGGAAAAGTTAATAAGAAAATGAAGGAACGTGTATAGTTTTCATAAGGAGGAAAAATAGCAGAAGCTGAGTCCTTAAAATTAAGTCAAAAGCTTCCAGTAAAGTTGAATAAGAACACAGATGTAGAGAAGGAAAGTACACGAGACATAATAATTAAAATACGGTTGGTGTTAGAGAAGTGATAGAAAATTAGTTAGAGAGTAGAACAGAAGCCCCAGTGGCGTGTGTCTTCAGGACCGAGGCAGAGAAGAGGGTAAGACCAGTGCCCAGGGCTGGTGGCCCCAGTTGTGTTAACAGACAAGGCTGGACTTAGCTCTCCACCTCACGGTGCCCTCAGAAATCATTTCAGGTGAAGACCTAGTTGTGAAATGTAAAATTTCAGCCACTGTAAGTCATATAAACAGTTATTTTTTTACTCTGGAGTAGCTGTGTATTTGATATTAGCCACAAAGTAAAATCTATAGAGGAAAAAATATAGATTAGATTACATGACTATTTAAAATTTGCCAATGACAAGAGACACTCTAAAATAAAAATAAAAGCTAAGACAAAGAGAAAATACTGTATGTACAGCCCAAATCACTGACAGAAGATACATAATATGTAAAGAATATATAGAGATTACATAGGGATTTAATATATAATTGCTATAAAATATTAAAAATATCATAACAAAAAATATGAACAGGTTATTCACATATTGAGGTATCACCATTTATATACATAAAGTACACTTATTAGTACTAATACTAAATTAGATACATTTCACACTCCTCAAAATGACACATTAGAAGGTCTCATAAGAGAAGTTTTGGCCTGAATATAGGGAATTGTGGGACTTTTTTGGTCAGTGCTCTTCAGATAGTCACTTGGCAACATTTGGTAAATGCAAAGAGTCTCAAATCCCTAGATCCCAGCAGTTCTAGAGACACTCAGTGAAGACACTGACAGATCTTCACCGGGAGATGACACCCGTGTGTCCATTGCAGCATTGCTTTTCTCCTTTCAGCCTGAGTGAGTAACTTCTGCTGTATTTTCACTGTGGGCCACTATGCAGGCAACTGAAGTAAACAGATTAGATCCAGGGATCGAGCTGTCACTGTCCAATAAGACACTGTACAAGGAGCACATATTAGATACCAACTCTATCCATTTGTAACTAAAAACCAAAGATGTTCCTGTGTGCTTACAAATGTACAAGCACCTAATTCTTCAAGCCAGGGAGGGTGCACCCTGGAACATTAGTAGTTACCTCCAAGAAGGGAAGGGATGGTGAAGGTGAGGCAGATTTTTCCTCCAGAGTCTTAAATTGTACTCCTATATTCATAATATAATGAAACATAATCCAGTTCAATACAGTGGAGTGTGTGTTTTAATGAAGTACTCAGTTATACAACAGAATATCTGATCCCTGCAAAATAGCAAGTTATTACAGCATTAGTATCAAAAGAGGCAAATTCTATGGCTTTTTATCACTTAAAAGTAGTTTTACAATTGCACATATTAGAATGTTTTTTTAAAAAAAGACAAATACCCGAAAGTACAAACAGCACCTTTGACAAGCTATAATTTCACTCCTACAAAATGAAAAGAAGTTAAACATTATTAGGTACTATCCCTTTTTGAAAATGAACTCGTGTAGAGAACCTTCTTGAAATTTTCCCAAACCTGGATATGACACACCTTCAAAGATGAAAACCGAAGGCTGCGCCATGTTCCGAGGCACCGGCCCTTGGCCCGGAAACCGCTCCGGCAGCCCATGGAGAGTTCTGAGCGCGTCTCCCTCGCGCCCCGCCCCCAGTGGGCAGTGTTTGTAAAGTCATTCGGAGTGCAATGTTCTTTTCCTTTTGCTTTGGCTGCTCTCTTTGTTTGTCAAGGGGACGGCTTTGCTGACTGTAGATCAGAGAAGATGGGAAGATCTCAAGAGCAGACTGAAGATCGCGCAGCCCCTTCATCTCCCACCTCGTCCTGGTATCAAAGATGCGCTCATTTTATTCATGCCGGGCACTAGTGTTCAGGGTTCCCCAGGAGTCTCAGATTTAAATTAAAATAATAATTGCGAGGCCACTAGGAGGTTGTGGATAAGTTAATTCAGACACAGGCTCCAAACTCCAGATCTTTCTATAAAAAGCTATTAAAATCAGTCACCTAAAGACGGCGCTTCAGTGGCCTCAGAATAAGACTTAATGAAAAAAACAAACTTGAAATAAAATATATTTGTGCCTGCCTTTTAAAAATATGGGTGAAGTGGATTAAACTGGCAGAAATTGAACAATAAGCTTCTCCTTCCAACATGGACAGTGTGCTGCGCCATCTTTTTAAATATCCATAGCCAGCCATTCCTGCAAATACGTCACAATGGGGGGGGTGGGGTTAAGATGAGTATTAAAGAAAATGAAAGCCAAGAAAGTAAATGTGAGCCATGTCTAAAGCGCCCTCGCCTAAACCTTTCCTCTCCAGATAATGATGGTTTCAGAGCTAAAATGTACGACATAACGCAGCACCCCTTTTTCAAGAGGACCATTGCATTACTTGTTCTGGCCCAATCCGTGTTGCTGTCTGTTAAGGTATTTTCACTCCTTTCGCCCTGGGACTCTGGGAATGGGTTTAAAATAATTATTAGGACATGTTTGCAATACGTAATGTTTCCATTCATCTTAGGGGGCCAGTAGAGGTACTTAATACATCTTAATCTTTTTATTTCCCTTCCCCTCCTCTCCCTTTCTCCTCCCTGTGTCTCTGGATCTCCGTCCCTTTCGCAAAGTGCCAGCCCCAGGCACATTAAGCCATCCCGTCTTTGTCAAAAGAGCCAAAAGCATATGCGGGAAGAAAGCAGCCTCTAACAAATGGTGCTGGGAAAACTGGTTCCACACAGGTAGAAGATCGAATAGAAACCCAAATCTCTCACCATGCACCAAAATGAAATCCAACTAGGTCAAAGACGTAAATGTGAAAACAGAAACACTTAATCTACTGGAAAATCAGTTGGGGGTGTATTTGTAGTTTCTGTTACATCCAAGAATATCACAAGCTTCCTTGGCCCTCTGCAGTCCTTATGCTCTAGTGTCAACATTAAAATGTATTTATGTGTTAAAATGGGGAGGTCTGCGCGTGCCCATGGATTGCGGCAATGACCATGTGTTCTTCCTTTTCCAGTGGGACGTCGAGGACCCTGTGACTGTCCCTTTGGCAACAATGTCGGTTGTTTTCACCTTCATCTTTGTTCTAGAGGTATAGTAGTAAGGCTGCTAGCCCCGGGAGGAGCCAGAGTCCCATTTCATGGCAGTTCCTTTCAGCTCTGAGTTCTGTGGCCTTTAAAGCTTTGGGGGCAGGATGGAGAGCAGAGAGCTGTTCTCAGGGTATTTCCTTTTGAGGCCTTGCTGCTTAATTTGAAGAAAGACTTCACTTTATATTCTGAGTTTTTCTAACCACAGAAGCGATGCTGTGGATGGTAATGTCTGAAGGTAACGTTGGTCTATCCAGTTGTGTGAGTTCAAGGACAGAGTGCACCAGCCATTGTAATTTAGGGATTTAAATTACAATGCGATGCCAAAGCCTAGCCAGCCCAGCCAAGATCCTCTGACTATGTAGCCTGTATAATATCACTTTCCAGTGTATTTGACTTTGAAATACAAGCAGATTCTCGTTTCACTCTATAGTGACTGATGTTTGAGGAAATCTAGGGTCTTTTACTTGAGAGAGAAAGACGCTAGTCATGAAATCCAAGAAAAGAGTGTGGCAAATATAGGTCTGTTACCTACTTAGCTTTAAAAACAAAATCATATATCCTGGCACCGACTCCTCTTTCCATTTACTATATCCTTTGTATGTTTTAAGTTCATAAATTTAGATATGTGCTGATGTATGCTGAATCCCCTATGCATTATTTTTCTCTAGGTTACAATGAAGATCATAGCAATGTCACCTGCTGGCTTCTGGCAAAGCCGAAGGAATCGATACGACCTCCTGGTGACGTCTCTGGGTGTCGTGTGGGTGGTGCTCCACTTCGCTCTCTTGGTAAGTGCACGGTGAAGCTTCATTTTTGCAGGCATTTCAGTCCAGCTTAGCTCAATCATAAAGTCTAACAAACCAGGAAGAAAGGACCTTCAGGATCTTCTCTCCCAACTCTCCATTTTACCAAAGGTGAAAAGAGTGAGCAAGGAAAAGTGAAACAGAGGTCAGGAGACCTACTCTAATTCCCAAGCTGGGTGCAGAAGACTCAGACCCTGATTTCTGAGCTGGAGTATACACCCCTCCTGCTCCATGATAATCGATATTTTACCCTATGAATCAGTTACATCCACAGCTTCATTCTCTCCCGGCCGCCTTTCCTTGGAAGCACACCACTCCATCTCTGCACCTGTGTCCTCCATTTCCTAGCAAACCTTCATTTTCCATCCTGCTCTGAAGTCCAGCTCCAAATCTGTAACAATCAGCGCCCTTGACTGATATCTAGCGTGGTGGTGTTCAAGGGAAAGAAAACGGGGCCACAGATACATTTAATTTTTTTTAGGAGAAATCTTAAAAGAAATAAATTAAAATACTTTAATAAATTATTGTCTAATGTGCCTGTATCCAAAATACCATCATTTAACATGTAAGCTATATAAAATTATTAATTCTTTGTTTGGTGTGAAGTCTCTATAGATTTTACATTTATACCACATCCTCACTTAAATTGGCTACATTTCCAGTGTGCAGAACATGCATGGCTGCTGGGCTGTGCACTGGGTATAACAGCCCTTGGTGATCCAGGCCCTAGTCTCAGAGTCACCATGGTCCAGCAGTGATCAATTAGTTTGTTTTTGGTAATGTTTTATTTCTTACTCTGAACCAGGAAATATAACTTCACAATCCTCCGATTCCATATGGGCATTCTATAATGAAATCATGTGTGTAAAGCTCCCTCAACTCTAAAGATTTGACCAACCCATAGCTATTATTAAAACACTTTTGTTTTGAATAGTCTTCTTTGATCCCTACCAAAAGCACCATCGCTGGTTTTCACCCATCTGCTTTAATACTAGGAGCATAAAGATCTATAACATACAGTCCATTTAAACCATCAGGAGAGCTTGCTTCCGTGTAAAATTCCACACTCATAAACAGAGCAAGTGTCTGTTTTAAAACAGTGTTTGTTGTCAGCATAAGAGGGTATCTGAGCATTCAGTTACTTGTGTTCATTTATTTAAACAATAGTTTTGAACATAAAGTTGTGTGCTGGGATTGAGGAGAATGAAATGAGCAAAAAAAAAAAAAAAGCCAGTCACTGCTCTTGAAAACTGACACCCCACGAAGCTACATAGATAATCCCTGCGTGCTCACATGTCAGTGAGAGTTATGCTAATGTGCGTCTGCACGGGAACCTGGTGGTCCAGGTGGAAACTCTTCAGATCACCACCCTAGAAGCTATTGAGTGTCGTTACCGTGAGAACACAGGGGGAGAAGGTCTCCACAGCAGATCTGGAGAAGACCCAGGGAAAGAGGGAGCAAAGTCTGCACTTTCCTTTGTCTAGACAAAAATGTAGCCAAAAGCTACTCAACCCAGGCAGAAGAACAAAGTAGGCTTCTCATCCCAGATAGCTCCCGAAGCAAACTTGGCCATTCTGCTCCACCATTGCTGTCCTTCCCAAGAACCTCTGGTCTCGGAAGAGGGCTCATTCTCTGTCATGTTTTGCAGTGAACTGCTGGGAATGCTGGGGAGGAAGGTGCATCCTGTCCTCCCTCCAGAGATGCTGTCTGAGCACATTCCTCCCCTTGCACCTCACCAAAGACCGCACAGGACCCCCTTCCCAGGGCCCCATCTGTGACTGTTGTCATTTGGCTGAGAGAGCAGTCAGGCTTTGGCACCGGCTGAATGTCAAAGTTGTTACTGCAGCTGTAGCCCGTGAGAATCCTGTTTCTCAGAGGAAGCTTCTTAGTCATGAAGCACGGAATCATCCTCTGCTTTAAAAATCACTCACTTGAGGATGGAACGGGACATGTTTCTGAGCAGAGGGAGGTTTTTCGGAACCAGCGTAGAGGAGTGGATATGCGGCTGGTTCTCAGAATGGAGTCTTCTTCACCGCTCCTCCAACACCAGACCTTCCTCTGGGCCCAGGTCCTGTATCTCCCATCTCTCTTCCTGATGTCTTACAATTGTCCTGTGGTTTCCAGATTCTGTCCCCAAAGGAGCTGTGTTATGTAAAATAAATTTTGAAATACAGGATTCAGCTAAGCAAAACAGAACCTGAAGTTTCATTTGAGATTTGATTTTATAGCTAATATTTATTCATGAGTTTTGGCAGTGACCTTTACAGCACCTTTTTTTCAGATACATTTCTTATAAAAATATTCACATCTTATTAAGCTAATTTTTCAGCATGCTTCACAGAAGACTTAAAATGAAAAATAGAACTGTAATGAGATCTTTTGTGCAGATGATGAGAGGCTGTCCTCTGTTTAAATTTCAGAACGCATACACCTACATGATGGGCGCGTGCGTGATCGTCTTTAGGTTTTTTTCTATCTGCGGAAAGCATGTGAGTATGTGGTGAATTAATTCCACAAAAGGTCCCCTGTGCACTGAAGAAAGTGCAGTGGTCAACAGATGTCAGCTATCCTGAATACACAGAGCTATAGCCCTCAAATTATTAAATATGGGTGGATGCACCTTGACACCAACAATTTTAAGTGAAATAAATCAAACACAAAGTTTAAAGGTGACATGATTTCTCTTACATGAGAAACCCAAAGTCTCAATAAAGAACAAAATAAAAGACAGAAATAGGAAACAAGGAGGTAGGTGGCATAAAGTCAAGATTAAAAATATTAAATATTAAAACAAACTAGTAGCTTAATTATCTTGTGTTGTTTCCCTACTATTTATGTTGCTTAATTTGTTCTTCATATTTGCAAAGTAAACACAATTATCAATCAAAGATAGCATACCAGCCATGAAAATAAAAATTAATTATCATGACAGATGTGCCTTTGTTTGTATTGTTTTTATGTTTAATAAAGGTAACTTCAGTGCAAAGAAAAATAATATTTAACAATTATAGTTCCATAATTCAAGATTGGTGTATATTTGTTAATGTTTATGCATACATTCTACCTACAGCTTTTGTTTTTTAGAGACATTGTTTCTTTTTATTACTAATAGTCTTTCATATATATATCACATATCCACATAGTCAAAATAATTAATGTTTTATGGTTACTTAGCATTATGCCAGTATTTAGGTTTGGTTTTTGTGAAAATAAATTGAGCCCACTTGCCATCAATTCAAACATGTAGCCTTTCATGGAGAATGGAGAGCAAGAGAAGAGAAAACCGGAAGCTCAATACTTGGGGCGCTATTTTTATTAATTTGAATTAAAATACTGAGCAGTTCAAAGTCTGAATAGAATTCCTCAGTGCCTGATAGTTTTTAAGTACTATTTTAAACTTATTATCTTGTAGGAAGCAACTTTTAAGTGATAAATTCCTGAGAGTCTGTCTCGGACCAATCTTCTTAAAGAGCGCTGACGACCATCCCTCCCGCGGCGCGGTACACTGACCTTTCTCTCCCTCTCTGTGTCCCGACCCCGCGTCCTCCTGGTGTCCAGGTCACGCTGAAGATGCTCCTGCTCACCGTGGTCGTCAGCATGTACAAAAGCTTCTTCATCATAGTGGGCATGTTCCTCTTGCTGCTGTGCTACGCCTTCGCCGGCGTTGTTCTATTTGGTACTGTGAAGTATGGAGAGAACATCAACAGGTTGGTGGACATTTATCTTTCTATTCATCAATCAAGCAAATATTTTAGTAATGAAATCATGAAAAAGACCTAAAAGATTTTTTTGTTAATGTTTAGGGGAGTGGGGAAGGGAAGCAATCATTTGGAAATTAAAATAAAATGCTCAGATTCTAAGTGATATTTTTCCAGTTGAAAGGGTATTCATGTTTAGAAGATTTCAGAAAATTCAGATATAAAAAAAGAAAGACTCCATAATTTTTCTGAATGAAACCATTTAGAAATGGCTTTCTTTTAAGCAAAATATAGAAAGGTAGAGCTTCAAACTGGTGTTAATGTACAGAAAGTATTTTTCAAAGACTGTTTTAATTTTTATAGGAGTACCTCATTTTTTAAAATGTCCCATTGGAAGAAAGCACTTGTTATCTGAAACACACAGGTGCCCCTTCTGTAGCTTAGTCCAGGTGAGCAATTGAGTCATGTTTAGCTGCCAGAATTTGCTCATTCAGCCCTTCAAGATGAATGGTAATGAGTTAGGGGCTGAGTTAGAAGTGACTTAGTCAGATAGCTATTCTTGCTGACAAATAAAGAAGACAAACAAGAGAATATTACTTTGAGCTACACTTAGCAACCATAATAGCTGCATAGTCTATTTATTTGAGTGATGCCAAACAATGCTACTTCACAACAAACCATACTATTAACCGTCTGGTTTTCTTTTTCTTAAATTAGGCACGCAAATTTTTCTTCAGCTGGTAAAGCAATTACTGTACTCTTCCGAATTGTCACAGGTGAAGATTGGAACAAGATTATGCATGACTGTATGGTAAATATCCCTTCAGCACTATCACTTCCTCAACTTAGTGTCAGCGTGGAGTTCTGACAAGGCAATGGGGGTGTCATCCTTGTTAGCATCAGGATGTTGTATGCAAAGTATATATTCTGAAACTTTAGTTCATGTATTGCACTTTCTCATTATAATGTCATAGTAAACAGAAGAAAATATTTATTGACCCAAATTGAGATGTTGTCTTAATTAACAAACGCACATTCTATGAGCATTGCTCTTTCCCTCCAGCCTTTATCACTGTGGCAGTTAAAGAGAGGTGCTCTACTTGTTCTGTCTGTTGCATTCAACAGATACTTCTATATGATCCTTCTGATCTCAGTTTAAGGGTCAATTCCTTCTGGTATTTCACCCTAGCCTAAGACTGCAAGTTATATATTCTTATAGCACTCCGACTTTCCCCATTGTACCCTCTACCAAAATTCTAGTGAATTATCAATTTAAATTAGTTTGTTCCATCTGCCTGATGCTTCCGGACTAATGCTGTCCTGTAGATATTTTTGCAGTAGTGGAAATCTAGGCTGTCCAATTCAGGGACCATTAGCCAGATGTGACTGTTGAGCATTTGAGGAACTGAATTTTATAACAGGTTTATTTTTATTTAATGTTAATTAAAATGAATTTAAATTTAAATTGCCACACGGGCTGCCTGTTGCACTATGCCATCTCAGCAGCATTAGAGGGGCAGCTTCAGTTTCTGTTAGCCATCTATTCCTAACATGTGGCACAAACCTTGCACACAGTAAGAACTACATAATTTCATGCACCAGACAAAATTTACCAAATCAAACGTAACCCAAGGCAGAATTGAACATTCTAACGAAAAGCAACAGCAGAATGTTATGGGGATATAGATTAAAGAGCTGCTCTCTGACTGAAAGAAACCAGGACATTTTCTTCGAGGTGTTGGCATTTTAATGGAGCCCTGAAGAATGATAACCTGACCGTTGTACCATCCCATAATATCCCATGATGGTGCCCCAGGAATGGGTGTTATTTGCTATACAATTTGAATGTAAATTTGCTACACATAGTTTACTTTTCTAAATTGTAACCCATTTCTTAAGTCAGCACAATTTTAAATGCCTTTTTGTTTGATTTGCTGTAATTTGATCATAGTGACTACTCAGGACTTAGGGCTGGTAGAAGTAGCAGGAAGCAGATCTAGTAGATGAACCAGTTCATTTTCATTGTGCCATGAAATTGCTTCTAACATTAAACTTGGGATTGTACACCAACAACATAGCATAAATGAGATATTATTTTGGATTCTGCTGACAGATGACTCATCCAGTGTATATTGCTTTTCCAAGATGACTTTGAAGTTGATAACAACTTGGTTAGGAAGACGTTCACTGGATGCAATAGTCAGAATCTTGCATTCTTTTCTCCTCTTACCCTTCCTTCCTCTTCTCTGACCACCTCCCAGGTTCAGCCTCCTTTCTGTACTCCAGATGAATTTACATACTGGGCAACAGACTGTGGAAATTACGCAGGAGCACTTATGTACTTCTGTTCATTTTATGTCATCATTGCCTACATCATGCTCAATCTGCTCGTAGGTAGGTGATGTTCCCTGAATGTTTTTTCATCTCTTCAAACTCAGGTACTTAAGTAATTAGGTACAATTTGCAAGTAATTACGCTGCATTGCTTGGGGTGGGTGTTTTGTGGCATTAATTATAAATTATTGCCTCTCAAGGCAGAAGTTGGAAAGACCTTTAAGAGGCATGTAAATAACAGTTGATTGCAGTTTCAAGAGTTTCACTATTATGATCATTAATTCAAAGGAGCTCTTTCCATAGATTGCATTGAACAAATCTCAAGGAAGACTACCTCGAGCACCTCAAAATATCACATTTTTTGTTTTTCAAAGATACATGTTGTTCACCCAGTTGTGGGTCCACCCAGAACCAAGTACAACCTTTAAAAACTGCCCTGGAACTCTTCCCCGAGAGTTACAGCCAGCTGGCACACATGTCTACACACACAGAATGTGTGTTTGTGCGAATGACCCTTGTGTTTTGGAAAGGCAAGAACGAGATAAACAGCTTAGTCCCAGTGTAAAATGTGCCAACTTGGAAACCATAATAAAAGTCCTTTAAAAATCTGGCTTTATAATATGGGTGATAAAGTCCATTATTTATAATAGATGTTTTACTTTTTCTAAAACAATGACAGATTAGCCTAATTGCCTAAATTCTGAATTTTCCTCCTTCTGCTTTTATTTTAGCCATAATTGTGGAGAATTTCTCCTTGTTTTATTCCACTGAGGAGGACCAGCTTTTAAGCTATAATGATCTTCGTCACTTTCAAATCATATGGAATATGGTGGATGATAAAAGAGAGGTAAAGGTCCTTGTTTCATGCCCCACCCCAGAAAAATCTACAGATGAATCTCAGAGGTTTCAGTGCTCTCGTGGCTGGCAGCTCATTCCTGCTGACTTGTAAATGGCCACTGGCAAATTGCAGGAAGCTGTCCTTGCCGGTTCATCCTAAAGAGCTGGGGTGGGGAGAAAGGGACAAAGCCTCTCTTCCCCGTGTCCTTTCCAGCCAGGAACATCCTCTTCAGACTCCAGGAGGTCAGCAAAGACAGGAAGCCGAGGCATCTGAGTCATGGGCTCAGGATAGGGGCGGGGACCAAAGCCAGTGAACGGACAGTGTGTTGTAGCTCCATGATCACTTCACCCTCAAGCAGCCGCCCTGACAGCAAATGAGGCAGAGCTACCTTAGTGCGCTGTGGAAGTGGTTAGTCCGAATGGTTTCTGAGCTATGAGGTTAATGTTTTAACCACAAAGCTTATCCAGGATTTCAGAATCATCCAAAGCAGCAGCAGCAGCTTCTCTCCTTTTCTTCTTCCCCTCCTCCTACTTCTCCTCCTCTTTCTTCTCCGCCTCCTTATTCTTCTCCTCCTGTACTTATTCCTCCCTGTCCTTAGCCTCTTTCTCGATCTTCATCCTGCTAAGCACTGAACATCACAGCTAGAGTAATGAACAGGATAGAAATAGCTTACATTCTAATGGGAGGACAAAGAAAAAAAGATAAACTAATGCTAGTAGTATGAGTGCAAGCTGAGCATCTAAATATTTGAAATGCTCCAGAATTCAAAAGTTTACTAGCACCAGCATGACACCAGTGAGTGAAAATCCCACTCCTCACCTTACGTAACGAGTTGCAGTCAAAACATTATCTCCTTACTAATGAATGCTCTATAAATTTACCTTCCGGATATATATGGAACATAAATGAATTTCATGTTTAGACTTGGATTCCACACTCCATGCAGTTCACTACGTATATGCAAGTATATCTGAAAAAAAAATCCAAAATTTGAACCACTTCTGGACCCTGGCGTGTCAAGTAAGGGACACTGTCTGAATTATGTCAAGAGGTTCTGAGCACATTGGTGAAGGTAAATACAGAACATATATCCATATAGAGCCATATATCCACAGAGATGGTCATGAGGCCTTTATAGAGGAGGCGATATTGGGCTTCACATCTGAACAATGAGGAAAGTCCAGCCATGAAAAGGTCTAGGCAGGCTCTGAAAACGGTTTTAAGAAATGCTGATGGCCAGTGAAGATCATTGGGGCAAAGCAGGAACTGGGGGTTCCTGGAGTTGAATCAATGTCATCTGGCAGCTCCCAGCCTTAGCCCTCTGCTGTGGGGATCCAGTCTGGCAGGATTTACCTAAGACCAGGGTCGGTGTGAGGCACCTGGCCCAGCTGTTCCCTCTCAGCCAGGCTCAATTTCAGTGGTCACCTATAAGACCCTGCTCTCATCAGATACACATAGGAGAGACCGCAGTCCCATCCTGCAGACACACAAGTGATCAGCAGGAAGATGGGTCACCAGGTGCATCCAGAAGCATAGCCAGCCAGGCTGGTGTGGTTGGCTGTGTTACCTTTTAGAGCTGCATAGTCCCAGAAGGAAGCAGCATGAAGAATGTCGCCATCCTGGATCTCACCGTCCTAGTCATGTGGAAGACAAAGAAGCTGTCTTTCAGCAGACGCACAGTTTACAGTGCTTGTGTCTCACTCTCCTCAGCACTGGGACAACATTACTGATGCCCATAACTTAAGGGAGTATATTTTAGTCTGCAGTCCACTG
Organism: Petromus typicus; assembly: GCA_004026965.1. Taxonomy (NCBI): domain Eukaryota; kingdom Metazoa; phylum Chordata; class Mammalia; order Rodentia; family Petromuridae; genus Petromus; species Petromus typicus. Next base: position 19,950 of record PVIR01001458.1, on the reverse strand, counting down.
GTTCCTGGGCAGGGTGGCATGGCAGAGAAACACAACAGAGGAAAAGCTGCTCAAGGCATGGTGGACAGGAAGCAGAGAGTGAAAGCGAGTGGAGTCAAACCCCTCCAGGCCGTGCCCCAGTGACCTGCCTCCTCCAACCTCCTACAGCAAGTCAGCTAGAACCTAGAACCCAGTCACCTTTCCAAAGCCTCACCTGGGAACACACTAGGCTTTTGAGGGATATGTGGCTATAAAAATGTTAGAAGTCCTGACATCCGAGCTATTCACATGTGCACTGTCTGAGCCTGTGAAAATGCACTCCTGAGTATTCAGTAAGGTGTAGTGGAAGGAATCAGGTCCACAGGATGGGCTCTGAGTGGTGTCAGCTCCCAGGCAGCCGAGGGGCGCGTCCTGTCCTCTCTGGCTGTGCACATCATGGTGTCACACAAAGTGGAGAAGCCCAAGCTGACTCCAGCTGCTCCCTGGCTTTTTTCTGTCCTGGTGCCAATGATACTGTTGCTGGGGAAACAGCTCCTGGTTAAAGTTTTGTTTTGTCTTTGGGTTTCTGGTATGAAAAGAGACTCCAAGTGACCCCCAGAAGGTCTGACCGGGGTTGTGCTCTCCCTCAGGGCGTGATTCCCACCTTCCGAGTGAAGTTCCTGCTGCGACTGCTCCGCGGGCGGCTGGAGGTGGACCTGGACAAGGACAAGCTTCTGTTTAAGCACATGTGCTATGAGATGGAGAGGCTGCACAATGGTGGCGATGTCACCTTCCACGACGTCCTAAGGTATGAGCTGGGGTGACAGTGTGGGTGGAGTCTGGAGATGAAAGCCGTGACCTCCAGAGGCCTTGTGAGTTAACAAATCTGTCCAGAACCTACCAGGCCATATCACCACGGTTATAAAGTGGGGTCACCCCTGGGCATGCAGAGGCTTTTCTCACTGTTCTGAGTGACCATTTCCAGTGAGGCAAGGAAGCGGCACCCAGACATCTGTAAGGTAGAGTGGGAGGGACAGAGAACACAATTCTACCTCTTCATTCTGGGATGAGGGAATGTCCTGTGTGAGTGAAGCCACTGCTCATGGTCACCTGGCTGTGGCAGGGGTGGGGCTGATGCAGACCTCTCCCTCCTCCGGCGCCTCTTCCTGTGATGGCTTCCTCTGCTCAGTTAGGACTGGTAATGAGCTCTCAGGTAGAACAGAAAGTGGAGAGTCAGTCCAGGGCCCTGCCTCTCCTTCCCTCTGAGTCCTCTGTAATAGAGGTCCCTAGGGCTGCTGTGACAAAGTGCCTTGAACACAGAAACCAAGTGTCTCGTCACTCTGGAGCCCTGAGGTCCAAGCTCACGGTGTTGGCAGGGTTGGTTTCTGCAGAGGCTGGGGGGACCTTTCCTCAGCTCCTGGTGACTTCCTGCCAGTATTTATCCTGAAGAAGTAGCACCCCAAGCATACCTCAGTCTGCACACGATGTTGTGCTCGTGTGTGTGTGTGTGTGTGTGTGTGCATGTGTGTGTGTCTGTGGCCAATTCGCCCTTTTAGAAGCACCAGCTGGATTGTTTAGGGTTCAACGTGCGTTGGTGTGACCTCATCCAGACTAATGATACCTGCTGCGTCCTCTTTGCAAATAAGAGCCAATCATGAAGTGATACTGACAGTTATGACTCCAGTCGATCTATTTTGAGGGGAAAACATTTGACCTTAACAGCTTCTTAAACAAGAGCCCCTGGATAAAATTCATAAGTCTATGACTTGAACAGGAAAAAAAATTAAATTTTTATTTTCAATAACTAATCCCAGAAATGCAACATTATCTCTAATGATGAGGTTGGACAACAAACAGCAATAGCATTAACAATCTCTGTGTCGGTAGCAGAAGTCAGACAGGTGTTTTGATCATGTAACTGCCTGCTTTGACTGGCTCCTTAAAATGTCATTCATGCTCACCAGTGCTTTGAGTAGCAGAAGTCCCTTGACCTCAGTTTGATGTTACTACCTAATGGAACAATAAATCACCGTGTCATCACTCAGCACACTGGATTTCCTTTGTAGTATGGTGCGTTTCATGACATGCCTTTAAAACATTATTCTAAGATGCCCCCAGAGGCTCCTCTGCCAAAGGGGTCCATGCCACAGAAAAAGTTAAAGAATTTTTTAAATATTTAAAAAAATAGAAATTATAACTAGCAGTAGCTATTTTGATCATGTTGCAAGTACCTGAAAAGTGTTGGATATTGTGTCACAAACTTGGAAGAATTCAGGTATACAGAAATACCCTTGTGATTAGAAGATGGAAAGAGATCAGATCAAAACAGGAAGGACCTGGGAAGAGTTCTCTGAAGTTATACATTTTGCCTCTCATGATTTGTACCTCCATGGACAAGCTAAGAAGAAAAAGATGGGACAGAAAATATAAATGAATACAGCATCTCTCTCAGAACATTAGTCTTTCTTCCTAATGCTAAGTTTTCAGGTCATGTGACATGTGCATAGGTTGTTGTCATTAATAATTAACTTTCAGTCACTTGAGAGCACAGAGGTAAAGAAATATATAATTTTTAAAAACATATTATAGGTGATGCACACCTTTATTCCCAGAACTTAGGAAGCTGAGACAGGATGATTACCATGAGTTCAAGGCTAGCATGGCCTAAATGTTGAGTCCATCGGCAGCCTGAACTATAAAGTGAGACCCTGTCTCAACAGAATACAACAAAATCATATTATAGTAAAAGACACATCCCATTCCCCTCTCTTTAAAATATTCCCCTTTCTTCAAACTACTTACTCATCATTTTAGCACTTTCTGAAGCAGCTCTTTCACTAAGTGTCTTTAGTTGTGCTATTGTGGTTGCCATGATGTCTTGAACCAATGTAAACATTAACTTTCCTGCTCATTTGACTTCTGAAAAGAGCCCCAAGTTGCACAGTGCCAGATCTTGTGAATAAAGTTGGTGGAGACCTGGTAGAGCTTTGACCAGGCTGCCTGTCCACTGGATGGGACTCAAGCGGTGCCATTCATCATTTTGATCACACTTAGTAAAGAAACTCATGAAAGAGGACGCGCAAAACTGCTTCAAAAAGTGGAGAAAATGGTGGGACAAGTGTGCTCCAAGCCAGGAGGAATATTGTGAGGGAGTTAACAGCAATGTGGTTTTACTGTCATATTATTGAAATTTAACATTGACCACACATTTCTATCACATTTCATGACAGGAAGGGACCCAGCCAAGGTCAGTAGTGGTGGTTTCTCTGGCTCTAGGCAAAAAACAGTTTTAAAATGATGGGATTCTTGGTGAGTTAAGAGATGAGAGGAAGAACAAAATGTTTTTTCCCTCTGGAGTAGACAAAAGCTTCACAAGGAAGAGAAGGCCAATGACCCAGTGCCCACAGAGACTCTGTGCTTTACAATGGGCTCTGGCACTGGCCCTGAGCTCGCCAGGTAGGTCTCTGAGCTTACAGGCCACACAGTGCTCCCCGAAGGACTGTGCACTCCTTGGTTGGAGACCCTCAACCCTGGCATGCTCTAAAGTGTCTTATCACAGTTCGTCCTGATGCACCTGGCGGCTGTGTGGGCTTCACTCACTACCTTTTGGGCCATTTGAGCCATGGGCTAAATGGGAATCAACATCCAGTCCTGGATTTGTAGCCTTGGAAAATCATGAGGAAGAAACAGAAGGATAAATAAGACAAAATGAGAGGGAATGGGGCGGAGGCCTGCAGGACACACAGGAAAGCACTTTAACCATCTGCACTTGGAGCTACTGTCAAGACAGTGTGGAGGAATCCATCTTCCTTCGGCAGCCAAAGGTCAAGGGTCTGCACTTAGCAGCTGGAAAGGTAGAGCAGTGTGCCAGCTGGGTCTTCTGTTGGACAAGCACTTAGAGGGCACCCACTACCCTATGTGTCTGACAGGGTCCTGACTCATTCACCGCTCAGCCAAGTGGGTACCAACTCTGTCTTCATTTTATAGACTAGGAAGCGAGATACAAAGATGTGTAACCAGTCCGCGTCACCCAGCTAGCGAGGGGTGACGTCGAACTGCTGCGCTGGTCAGGCTGAGTGACTTCCTGTCTGGTCTCTGCCACCGTGGCAATGTCAGATGGGGCCTCTTGCACTTCTCCTGCAGCATGCTCTCCTACCGCTCCGTGGACATCCGGAAGAGCCTGCAGCTGGAGGAGCTCCTGGCTCGGGAGCAGCTGGAGTACACCATCGAGGAGGAAGTGGCCAAGCAGACCATCCGCATGTGGCTCAAGAAATGCCTCAAGCGCATCCGGGCAGTGAGTAACCCAGAAGGACGCGGATCGGGTCCCCACCCCGCCCCACCCACAAAGGAGGCGGGGTGGGGGGACACGCCCCTAAACGAGTCTCCTTTGCACTGTGGCCACTGCATCCGAACTTGGCCTCATTCTCTCCAGCAGAGTCCATAACAAAGCCCTGGTCAGATACATCTGCGTTATCATGCATGCAGGTTTAAACAGCCACTTAACATATTAAGTTAAATAGCAATTTAACGTATTAAAATATGTATGATCACCATCTATTAAACTCTCCCAAATTCCAAAAATATCTTCTGAGACTTATTTACAAAATTACTTTTAAGTTGCTGCTAAAAATTCCAACAAACCATTAATAATGTTGTTTGGTCTCTAAAGACCATCTCTCAAATGATTTTATGATCAGTTCTGTTTCCTGAATTAAAAGTTTGTAAGAGCTTCTACCTCGTAAATTAATGAACATGTACCATATGGGTGTGTTTGTGCTTAGAGTGAATATCTCTTTCAGGTAATTATTTTTACATATGTTTTTGACTTATGCTGTTACACATAGAGAAGATCAAACTAATCACTACACATTTAATGTATCATAATGTTTACGTAAGATTTGTTTTGCCCTGCTCTTCAGAAAAACATCCTGCTAAAGAAATGTACATTTCTGTTGGAAGAGGGAGGCCCTTCAAGAAAGGAAACAGCTCTCTCCTGTAGTGAGACCAGTTGCTTGCTGTGGCCCTGTCACCGCTGGCTCTCTGGGGACTCTGCTAGCTTCGGGGACCAGTCTGTCCTCCCCAGGCCCTAGAAGAGAGCAGGATTCCTGGCTTCAGGATGTGTGAAGACAAACGGCCGGTGGCACTGACCTACGGGGCTGGCCTGAGTCCACACCAAGACAGGCATCTAGGTCTCCCCCACCACCCAAGGCTCCCTGCCTGCTGCCCTTCGCAGGAAAGGAAGGCCACAAAGGTTTAGTAAGCAGAGAATAACACATAAAGAGAAAAAACAGAACACTCAAATTAGTGATTTTAAATAAAACATAAAGTAATAGCAGTGAGCTTAACTAATTGTTGTGCAAATGAACAGGGAGGGAGGCAGTTTGCTTAAACCCTCTTGCGTCAGTCTATGCTACCACTGGAACTAATTCCTAAGATGTCACCATCCCAGGGAGCGGGTTGGAGAGTAAGAAGAAAGTGGGACTGTGGGGAGGGGTGCTCGCTCTTCCTTCCCTGAAGGGGCGGCCTCTTCCCACAGAAACAGCAGCAGTCGTGCAGCATTATCCACAGCCTGCGCGAGAGCCAGCAGCAGGAGCTGAGCCGCTTCCTGAGCCCTCCCAGCATCGAGACCACCCAGCCCAGCGAGGACACGGCCGCCAACAGCCAGGACCACAGCGCGCAGCCCGAGGTAGCGTGAGGTGTCCTTCACCAAGGACATCCTGGGAAGTTCATCCTTGGATCTAAAACACGTGGAGGGCTGGTCACAGGAACACTCCACCTAAAGTGGCACAGTTTTGCTGAGGATCTCTTTCATTGGAACAAACCAAAATGGTCAGAGTAGGTGGATTCATAATATATTTGTATCTTGGCCTTCCAGGATTCAGTGGAGCTTGATTCACAAGATTCTGATTTATGTAATATCAGTGGCGCCCAAGTACTGGGTTCTGGGTTTGACCCTTGGTACCAAAAATAAAAAAGAACATATGGAATTCAGGATGATGGACTGAGGAGGTTTTAGTTACTAAAGCACAACCGATCTTCATTTCCAAACTCAATCTACACAACTATAGAAATCAAAGCACAGAGTGACCAGAGGAAAGCCCTGTGTGTGAGCAGCACAGGCCAGGTTCCCTCCGGAGGCTGCAGTGATGGTCGGAGCCCCGCCATGCGGAGCCCATCCAGCACTCTCTGCAGAGCCCTTGTGGCTCCGAGCTCTCGTGTAGCAGCACAGTTGGAGTTGGGGACAGACTACAGAGCCCAAGGCTCCCCAGCCCAGCAGAAGCCCCTGCCCTGGCCTAGTTCTGAGTGGAGATTTCATGCCATTGGCTCTCAGCCTGCAGGAATCATCCAGCTGTGACCACACAGACAACAGCAAAGAGGGGACAAGGAGGCACAGACAATGGCCCTGACCTAGGCCCCCCCTGAAGACGGCTGGTAGGGCTGCATGTAAGATGGGTCTGAACACACAGTGAGACAGGGCCAGTGAGGCAGGGATGGTGATGATTACCAGGCTCGCTGGTTTAGGCTTTTAAATGGCTAGGGAGGCTTAGGGCCAGGAGGGAATTCTGAGGCGACATGCAGGCCAAGGTGCGGGTTAGGAACCAGGGAGCCGCTGGGTGAACCAGAGAGCTGATGAAGCATGAGGAGGTCTGCAGAGTTAGGCTGGCACCAGCTGCATCGTCCGGGCCCCCCCAACAGCCCTTTTCCCATGGAAGTACTTTTCTGGAGCTCCAGGTTCTGATCTTCAACATGGCAGAAGGCCAGTGCCCTAAATCCAGCCACTGCCCTTCCTTCCTGCAGTGCCACTACCCCTGCCCCACCTGCCAGCCAGTGTACGAAAGGTTGGCGGTGTCCTCAGGAGTGGAGAGAGGAAGGGTGGGCCTACCCAGGATTCCCGAGAGGGGTGCTTCCTCCGGAGATGTCCCCTATCACCCCTGGGCAGCTGTGCCTCCTCCTCCATGGCTTTCCTTGATGCTTTTTACCCATGTTCACATTTCCTTTCTTTCTTGTGAATGCCACACATCCTGTTACCTTTCCCACTCGTTTTGCCTCCTTGCTCCTTTCCACTGTGTGAGAAAAGGAGAGTCCAGACCCGTGGACTCAGTGAGGACATTTCTAAGAAACAGCCAGAACTTCTCTATGAGGTGATATTGTTTAGCTTCCACAAGGGCATGAGAACATGTGGCATCTGTCTGTCTTTTTTGATTTAACACAGTGTCCTCCAGTTCCATCCAGATTTCAGGTCCTGGTATTTTGTGCCACCATAGGGTAACTAGAGTCCACTGCAATCCTGATATGTTTCAGAACAACTAGAGGACTCCACATGTCTCCAATACAGAGAAATAATAAATGTTTGAGAAGATGGAAATACTGATCTCCCTTGTTCATCATTACATAGTATACACATGGACTGAATTATTGTGCCACACACCATAAATATGTACAAGTGCTATGTGTCAATTAAAATATGTTTTAAAATGTCAAAAATGTCATAACTGCTTCTTTCTCCTCCCACACAGACAAGCAGCCAGCAGCAGCTCTTGAGTCCCACTCTGTCAGACAGAGGGGGAAGTCGGCAGGACGCAGGTGATGCTGGGAAGCCCCAGAGAAAGTTTGGGCAATGGCGTCTGCCCTCAGGTGGGTACATTAGTCATTTCTCCCGTATTTGGGTCTTTAAAAGATCTTTATTAGCCATGAGTTGGATCTTGACTTCGTACTACAGGTCTGAATTAGCTTTCTCCGACACTGAGACAATCAACTTAAAAAGAGGAAAAGTACATCTTGACTCACAGTCTTGGAGGGTGGAGTCCATGGCTGGTCGTGCCATTGCTTTGGGCACTGGGCTGAAGCATCATATCATGTTAGAGGAAGATGTTCATCTGCCACAAGCAGGAAGCAAAGGGAGAGAAGAGACTCATGTCCCATAATCTCTTCCAGGCACAGCCGCAGTGACCTGAGGCCTCTTACTGCCCCCACCTCCCACAGATTGCTCCATGTCCCAATAGTGGCAACTTGGGGTCAAGTCTTTGATACAAGGATTTTAGGGGACAGTTCAGGTCTGAACTCTGGCAGGGCCTTTGTCTAGTCATTGACAGACAAGGGGCCAGTCATAAATGTATCCTGTGGCCAGCTACTCTCTTCCAAGTAACTTCCCTGAATCTAATTTTGCTTGCCCTTATTTTCAGCACCCCTGGCTGAGAACATAGCACAAAAAGTGAGCAACAAAAGTGAGCTGTCACCACCAAGATCCAGAAAGAAAGGAGGAGGTTGCTTAGGGTTCTCTGTGCATTCAGGCATCACAAAGTGGGCCAGATTTTTATTAGTTCTGAGAAAGAATGAACAGACACAAAAATTCAGAAAATGCCACAGGCCCTGACTTCATCTCATTATGCACATGTGTATAGTGAGATAGATAAGTCTGCTAAATGACAATGACAGCAAACACTTAGATAACACTTTCTATATACATCGCCACCATTCTAAGTGCTCTCTCATTTAGTCTTCATAATTCTATTATTTCCCTTACTTTATGGAGTAAGCAAGGGAACTTTGTTCTGAAGAAATACAGGGTTTGAAAAAGCCCAGATAATTGCATGAGTGGCAGGGAAGGAATCCAGTGTCCCCTGCACATCATGCCCTCGACAGAGGACCAAGTCTGGAGTGAAGCAGAGCTCTGCACACTGCACCCCAACATTAGCCCTATGCAAATAAGATGACGGATGGTCTTTAAATTCTTCTACACCATCTGTGTTCCACAAAGCAATGAGAGCACTACTTACACTTTGTAGTTAGAGATTCTTAGTGGATCCTAATTGATCCAGTTTCCACCAAGGAAATTGTCCTTTTTCACATCTGAGGGTTTACCCTTCAGGGATCACAGAACCTAGTTGCTTCCTGATTTAAGCGAAGCCAGGACTGATGGAAAACAAAACTGAGTAAATGGTGGGGCTGTGACAGGAAAGAGGCTGAACTTCATCCTGTAGGCAATTAGGAGCCAAAAAGGTTTTCTGAGCAAGATGCGACACTTAGAATCCATGCTTTGGCAAGAGCTAATTGTCAATAGCAGAGTCTAGCCACAGGTTGCAACCTGGAAGATGTTACCATAGTCGTGACCAAGCTGAAGGTTCTAGTCCTACAAGAGCAGATAGGAGAGATGGTTTGGGAAAGAATGACCCATTGTTGGTGAGGGCTTAAATGGGTAAATACATATATATTTACCCAATTGGGTATATTTACCCAATATACCATATATATATACACCATAGTATAATATACTATATATATACATATGTATAATATATCATATATAATATACCATATATACACTATACCATATGTAATACACCATATATACACATACATATATCATATATATAATATACTATATATATAATATACCATATATAATATACCATATATACACACACACACACACACACACACATATGTATATAATAAAAAATGCCTCTAGTGGTCCATGTCTAGGTAAGACCAGTATCAAAAATGGATGTAACCAAAGAGACTTGCTACTGGGGACATGCTGAGTTTGAGGCGACAAAGACAAGGCAAAAGATCATTTTAAGGGGACGCTAATAACATACTAGTGATGTGCTGTGCACTTCCTTAGGTCATTTCATTTAATGTACTTCAATCTGCACAATAGTGCAATGAGGACATGTATGTTTTCTTCATTTCACAATGGAGAAAACTTGGGTTCAGAGATGTGAACTTACCCGTGGCTATGTACCTACTACAGAGGTGGGACTGAAGACCATGACTTTGGGGAAGTCATCTTTCTTTGAACATCTTTCTTTCTAAGCCCCCATTACCACCTCCTCTACCCTTACCATTACTACACTGTCTCTCCTTTGTCTTCTTTTTTTTCTTTATATGTATGTACTTATTAAAATTAACTAATGCGGGCCGGGGAGTTAGCTCAGTGGTTCCGGCGCCTGTCTCGCAAGCGCAAGGACCCGGGTTCGATTCCCCGGTAACCACATAACAATACTGGGTGTGGAGACCCACACCCAGCAGCAACCAGTACCACATACCACAGTGCCGGGCGTGGTGGCTCACGCCTGTAATCCCAGCACTCGGGAG